>JAQGAJ010000601.1:0-13784 GCA_034689365.1 Liebstadia similis
TGTTTCGTTGATTTATAATTTGACATTTCGTTTGACATTTCATCAAGATCAATGATGTTTTTGTGTTTGTAAACAAATAGACACTCGGTGTCTCAAAAGCTCATCGTTAGTCTAAAGACATTCAATTTATAGAATTATTGCTCACTTTTTACTACTATTTTATCGCTTATTCTATCTTTTATACAATAATTTGACACAATTTTAAAATCTAATAAACTTTAAAATACCATTTGATTGAACATTTATAAAACCCTTTAATGATAATTCTTTTATAAACCCATTCAGAAGTTTAGATAACATTAATCAAAATCTTTTAGATAAAAAATCAATTTTTAGTTGATCACGATTTTAATCATTACCATTCAATTCAGTAACGATTCTACAATTTTTCCCCAATTATAATACATTTAATAAAGATTTGTGATTTCAGTATTTATTTTTTATTAAATTTAAATATCGATCAATTAATCGTTTTATTGGCTTAATTTAAAAAATTACAATAAGAGTAGAAAAACTGAATAAAAGGATAATCAATGAAAATATTTTTGAAATATCATTAAATCAATTAGTATTGAAAAACTAATTATCAGAAGTGTATGACTGAAAGTATTTGTTTAGCGAAACCAATAAGTTCTGGAAAGGTGTGAGAGAAGGGTTTGAATCAAACTCTTGGACTTCATTGTAACCATTGATTGTAGTGTTGAAGATATATTTGGGTTTCGGGTCTTTCACTCTACGGATGTCTACATCCAGTTGAGGGGCAGTCATCCTAAACGAAGAACTGTCGGCTCGGGTCAGATAGGCGTCCACTTTGATCTTCTTCTGGGGCTCGATCTTCCTCTGACTGACGGCATCGATCTTCAAATACTTGTGGGGAACCCATTCCACGTTCGAGTCGTGATCGTATTTAGGACTAACCCATTTGAATACTAGAGTCTTCTTCTCTCCCAACGGGTTGGCCGTCAACTGGGCGTTCACTTTGGGGGTAATCAGAGTCACATTGGATATGATTCTGCGACCGATAACGGCATCCAATTTAGTGAACGTTTGTTTCTCCTCATCACTGATCGACTTCACGGTTAAGATTCCATTCGAGACATTGTATTGAGATTTGTGTTCATAGTTATTGATTTTGTCGACGAAACCCAATTTACCGAAGTTTTTACTGTTCTTATACTCGCCTTCCAGGAGAGCACTGAACCGACTGGTGTCCAGTACTGCCCCATACACTCCCTTCTCGTAGAAGTACTCAAATTTGGAGACAGCATCGGGTCCTTTGATCTTCTTCAAGATCACGAATGTTCTCCCTATTGGTGTCAATTGAGACTCAATAGTGATGAAAGGTTTTCCGTTCATATTTGTCTTTGAATCCCAGGTCAACTTTCGCTCAGCTCTGTTCAATACGATATCACCCGAGTGGTCCAAATTGTGTTTGGGGCACTTGAAGTCCAGGTGTGCCTTTTTATCCTTCGAGATCAGATCAATGTATGCGTTGACCTCCATGTTCTCATTTGTGACCAGTCTTAATGTGGACTTCTCTTTGCGCGATACTTTCGCTTTCAGCTGAAAAGGAAATCGTTTATTAGATTCACTAGAATCAAATGAGAAGACAGAAGTATCTCGATTGCAATGATAGCGAAAGATTGAACTAATGGTCGGCACTTTTACCTCTTTGAGTCTTGAATTCTCAGACGAATCCAACTTCAATGTAATCGATTCTTTGGGAACTCGAATGGCACTAAATTTGTAAGACTTGGGTCCATATTTGACTCCCCATTGTGCAGATCTTGGATCATAAATATTGTCGATTTTGAAGTCGGCCTGTCTTTCCCTTCCGGTGAACTTTCCATTACATCCGAATGTCTTTTTGTCGCAATTGAAATCCCAATCGCTATACTTCTGTCCATCTCTAGCGTAGGTGTGTTTGTATTCCCATTTCTCAGGTGTGATCCATCCGACAGCGGTCTTCACCTTCACTTTGTCGGGTTTGTGAGAATAGGAAACATCGGCTTCTATTTCTGCGTGGAAGTCCTCAGTGGGTTTGGTTGAACTAAACAGAAAGGTTTGATTAAACTCATCGATAGTTAACCAATTGATCAATTGATACCTGATTTTGTGTTCAATTGTGACGACCCGTCCCTTTTGAGGCGATGCAATGATTTTTCCGGCAAAAGTCAAATCTTTAATTTGTTTGATTTCACTATAATAGGTGAGATCACGTCCTGGATATTCAAGAGAGGCGTTTATGATCTGTAGAATCGGTTGTTCGGTTCGGTCGTAAATGAATGATCCCCTCATAGCTCTGTCAGGTCTTCCCTGAACGTCATTACCGGTAACCTCTAATTTAATATGTTTTGGCTTAGTTTTAATCATTGAAATATCGGATTTCAACTTCAGATCATAGTTAATATCAAGAGGAGTGGCCTCAATGAGGAAGGCATTCTCGCTCGTGGCCTGGAATGGTCTCAATTCAATGATATCCATCACAGATGTATGCACTACTCTGAGCCTGTCCTTCAACTCTGGCCCCCACTCCAACTTGAAGTCGCTTTTGCTGTTCTGATAGGGTTTCAAATTAGTGTAATAACTGAGTCTTGAGTTGTATTGTGGGAACTGAGAGGACTCGAAGTCTCCGAAGTACGAGACGCTAATAATCTTTGTCTTCTTCTCTCTCTTTAAACTAAGCGAAGACTTTCTGTTCCATTTGATTGTCTCTTTGCGGTCAGAACCGCCGCACTTGTACTCTGTTAGGACATCGATTGTCTTTTCATCGCCCTTCTGCTCGAAGTTGTATTTGGTGTTGAGGTCGACCACATTCGGTACCTTCAGATCGAATTCAGCTTTCGATACATTTCCGTCGGCACTCTTGGACAAAGTTGTGTCAGCGGTGATGGTTCTTCGGGGTGATACCAATTTCACGCTCGCCTTCTTAGGACCTTCTTCAGGATTTCTTAGTTCAAATTGAGCCAAGTATTCGCGTTGTCCAGCGTTAGCCTTAGCCGACCAGACCAACAGATTCCGATTGGCCGAAGACGCTGGCTTCTCCAATGTCAACTCAATAGCTTCAACTGAAGGATCAGCTTTAGTTACGTAGTACTCAACATTAGGAACGGGAGAGTTGGCCAACCATGTTCTCGACCGACACATATTCATACCTACAAAACATTCAATTATTAATATCATCTGAAGTGAAGTCTTCTGAGAAACTCATACCAAACATTTGTCGGCAATGAGTGTTGTCGTCATTGGGTTGACCAGAGATCTCATTTGATTCCTTCACCTCTCCATTTGCATCGATAAGTCTTATGTTTTGAACCAACTTAGCTAAAGATCTTCTTTCATTAGGCAAATTGATCTTAGCCTTAAGGATCCTCTTTTCAATCCTTTCGAACTGAGCGTCAGTGGTCGGGTTCATCTCAAAGCGCAGGTGATATTCAAAACCGGGTCTATATTTACCGACTTTGAGGTTAAGTCCAGCGGATAATTCGTCCAAATAAGATCGAGAAGATCGTACTTTCCTGACCTTAGTGTTACCCGAGTCTGACCAACTGTGCTCTGCTTTCATACCCAAAACGATTGTCTCGTTCAAGTGGATCACCATAGGGAAGCCAAGGATGACTGGGACTTCGACCTGTTGGTCGAACAGGGAAATGGCTCTAGCCAGATCTATCTTATCACTGTCGTACATTTCTTTGAGTCGGTTCTTCAACATCAGAGCGAATGTATGAAGATCTTCGAATGTGTCGATGAAGAGGACATTACTGCCGGATATGCGGACCGACAATTGCAAAATTACAGTGTGCTTATGGTTCGGGTCCTTCAGGAATGTTAAGATTTCTAATAATTCTTCAGAAAATTGGGCCAAAACTTCGGGTCCACCGAAACCTTTAGAAACGAGTTTCTGAATGTGTTGCGAAAGACCTGATTGTCTGATTTGGATCTCCAGAATTTGGTAGTCTTTGCCTAAGAAACACAGAATTTAATATTTTAAATCAAATAAAATGGAAGTGATAACAGACCTCCCACTGGGAACCAAACACCAAAAGTGTACATATTGGGGATATATGAACTTTTAGGGTAAACCCCATCGATTTCGAATGTGGCTCCCTTGTAAGAAAATTCCATATTTCGAGTAACACCAAGATTGAGAGTCGACGGATCACCGAAGTCCGGAGCATTCTGGGGAAGAAGGTTAGCCCGATTAGGATTGGATGATCTTCGTAGATTTCTTATATGGCTCTGAATATAGTTCTTGAGTTGAGGGTCGGCTCCAGATTTGATTGTCTCCAACTGCTGAGCGGTAGCGCCGGACAGCACTACAGTCTTATAGGCAGTGACGCGAACTTCTGTCGGTTCGCTATGTTTTACAAGAATATCAATCAGTTTTTGTCTGATGTTATCGTCGGCCAGTTTTTGTAGAGCCTGAATGGCAGAGACTCTAACCCCAGAATCTTCATCCGACTTCTGAGCCCATTTCAAAAGTATTGACTTCACTGAGTCGTCAGTCTTGGCTCGAATATTGTCGAGTGCTTTGATGGCTGTGATTCTCTCCAAATTACAATCCGTTTTCTCGAGTCTATCGATCAGAGCACTAATGGTGTTCTTCACTGCCGGCACATCCAAACAGTTTTCTGTTCGTTTGCAAAAGTTTCTGACCATAAGAGAAATTCCTAACATTAGGGATCGCTCGCTCTTCTCCTTTTGGATGAGTGTAACTAAACTATCGATTGTCTTATCAGAGGGACGAGTCTTGAGCGCCACTAAACCCAAAGCCAATGCTATTTGAGTGTCCGAGAGTTCCTTTTCGTTGTAAGCATTGATAATTGTCTGAATGGATGGATCAGATGCTGCAAAAGCAGAGGCACCGAGGAATAGTTGTCTCAGTCTAGGTGAGGGACAGATTTCGCCCGACTTCACTGCATTGTCCAGAGTTCGAGTGCCAGCTTCGGGAAGGTTTCGAAGACTTCTGACCAACGAATGGAATGATTCGGTAACTTCTGGTGAAAGTCTGTCGCCGCTGACCTGTGAGCACATCCCTTGAAGAAGTGATCGAACATCTCCTTCCGATGCCGTCTTCTGTCCCTCGTCGTCTCTGATAAGATCATTAATTAGTGATAATCTCAAATACCTTCGTATCCATACCGTGTCATTAATAGAGTCTGTGCGGTTTGAGGCACGGGATCAGGTGTTCCCACATCTTTGACTGCTTTTCCACCGAACTTCAGGTTAAGAGTGGAGACGACTAGACTGTCCCCTTGGAAGGAAAGCTTCTGTTCCTCAGTGCACGAGACGCTGAAGAGGTGTCCGCCTTTGATCTCTTGCAAACATCTTTGGCTCGATTTAAGAATCGGAAGATTTTCCCTCAAGAATTCAGTCAAAAGTCCCAAAGTCTTGGATGAAAATCCAGCGATATTTTTACGCCTTAAGTGACATTTGTTTAAATTCTTAGTCTTCTCGACCAAAATGTTTTTCGTGTCTGAGGTGTCGGATAAGGGCCGGTAATTAGTAGTGCAATGACCCGAGAAATCGATCTCTTCTACAACTGAATTAGCGGTCAAATCCTTTGAAGTCAATTGCATTGCTGACAAAACGGCTTTCTTCAAATTCAGAGTCCATATTTCCTCCTGAGGTGAGGGACAGACACCCATCACTTTGCCGTCATGTGCGCCGAACCTCAGAGGGGGACTCGAGTCCAACTGCTTTGCCAACTCTTGAGGGTTGGGAATGCCTGACAGTTGGGAGTCTCGAAGACTTAATGAGAATTCGCAAGGACTTAGAACGTGGACATCGATCTTGCTCTTGAGGCTCACGGTTTGGCCCTCTTTTACATTGATAAGAGTCTGTCCGTCGAGGTCTACAGTATAGACATTTCCCACTTCGAACTGCTGGAACTTCGGCAGAGATTTGGGACATATTTGTCCGCAGTTTGGCTTTTCTACGGGATGGTGATGGTGATAATCGTGGAAGTTATGGTCAAACGCGCTCAACACATCTTCGTGATTGTGACTGTCCTGATGATTGTGGTCATGTGAGTGATGGTCACTGCTATGGACTGGGATTTGGGATACGGTTTAGTTGATAATAATTTATTTAGGGATAAACTTTTAGTGCAATCAGATTAGAAGAAAATTAGCCAATGGGTGATAAAACCCCATCAGATTGACTGAAAACAGGTCCGATGGAAGTACTGATGGCACGACTGATAACACTTTTGGCAATTCGTCAAAACTAACGGTTAATGAATTAGAAGTCGATATAAACAGTTTTGAATGAATGCGATTATTATTCTTATCAATAATCAAAAGCAAAGTTTGTATTATTTTGGATAATATTCAATGAATTGATTGATCAAAGGAAAGGAATCGTTTGCTATTATGAAACCCGAGTAGTGTCTGAACTTACGATCCAATCAAAAGTTAATTTATATTAAATGTCTTTCCGTCCGATTATTTGAATAAATAATCTAACTTTTGATAAAAATAAATATTTTTAGCTAAACTTCAAGGAGAGTCTGTTGTCAAGTATCAGTAGTGTTGCCAACTCCAAATTATAAAAACTTGGACTATCGACGGAAACCCTCTTGAAAAGCCTGGACAAAGGATGAAAACCCCTTTGTAAAACCTGGACAAGCGCTGAGAACCGCTTTGAGAAACCTGGGCAGAACCCCCAAAACCTGGATTGTCCAGGTAAAACCTGGACGGTTGGCAACGCTAAGTGTCAGCCACGGCTGCCAACCCTTTCACCAAATCCACTATAGTTCGTACTATAGTATCGATTATTATATAACAATTTAACAATTTATAACAATTCTTTTTATAAGGAACAATTCAAATATGCTTTTTATATATTGCTCATCTTAATAGAAAGATTTAAACTTCTTCTATGTGAAGCATATAAATAGCATATTGTTTTAACTTCTTTTCTATCTGTAAAACAAAGTAAGGCATATAATAAAGGGCTCAAAGTTATTATATTTAACTTTAATGCTTTAACTCGAATATTCAAATGTATTGAAGACAGAAATAGTGGCCATGGTCTAAAATGGTCATTCTAGGATTTGTGAGCATTTCTATCTACTGATTTTATGAACAAAGTCAAATATAGAGGGAAATTGATCTATAAGCATATTTTATTATAGAATGTTATAAAAGATGCCAATTTATATGAATTAAAAGATAGTTTGCATACCTGTTAAGAAACTTAGCACTAGAATCAGTGCTACTTTCTTATTGAGACAAATCATAGTCAGGTCTGCACTTGGATTCCCATAAAACGTCTGAACCACTGATGAATCAAATAATTGATAGCTTTTGTCCGAAAATCACTTCGAATCAAATGATAACTAAAGTGTTTGACTCGAATCAGTCTCGAAGTGCAAACGATTAGAGTTCGAGTCATCTCTTATATAAATTTAAGGAATAATGAAGTGCTTTCATCGGACCAACGATTCATCGAATCAACAACTCGTCTGATAAATGAATGATAAAAGTGATCCAAACAGAGATCAAACAGTTTCAAGACTTTTCGAAACTACTCTTACATCGATCACTACTCCAGTGCAGTACTCGAGATGACCAGAGGTGGTCACAAATGGTCAGAAATGGTTGGAGAAGATCATAGATAAGTTATTGTCACCAAACAATTACTGATCTCTTGGTTATCATGGATTAACTTTTTTGTCTCTTATTCCAAATTTAATTAACTACTTGTCACTCAATTTTTAATGATTTTCTTTACAACTATTTATATTAATTTTTATTATAGCTACTGAACATTTAAGATCTTGATCATCTTTTCTTGTCATTAGCCAACTATTTGATGTTTACAAATGTAAGTATATTAACACTAACTAAGTATATTTTAGGCTTAATAAATTATATAATTATAAATTATAAAAGATAAAATTAAAACCTCGACTGAAATTTAATTCAATTTAGGTTTATTTAACAGAAAACAAATGAAAAGGCATTCAAAGTGTCGTAATTAGTATTTGTCATTAGAACCACATTTGATGACTAAAAGGAGAGACTTCTCTATAATTTCTTTGAATCAATTTGTTTTCATCGCTAATGAATAGAAGAAAGAATCAAATATAATGATTAGGTCTGAAGAAAAAGATGAAAATAGTGGAAATAATTATTGGAAATTGTGATTCATTCTTATTCTTCATTGTCTTACAAATAGTTATCTCTCCAGAAATGAAATCAGAGTTCGTTTCCAAAGTCCAGAGTATAAGTCCATTGAATTTATTTGTAAAAACTTGTAATATCTCTTCAAATGTTTACTTCGCTCTTCAAATCAGCATATTTTTAGAATCACTTAATATTACACAAAATGAAAAATAGGCGGAACCGGAAATAACAGTCTCTTTGACTGCACTAATATTAGTTTACGATTGGCCAGAGATACACATCATTTTAGTTCGACTCTTCTATATTAACAATTAACTTTTATTTTTTAGTTTTAAGTTTCTCTACGTTAGCAATCAATATAGAAATACTTTACTGACATAAATGTCTTTTACATGAGAGCTATACCATTATCCCAAACAAACTTCAATATTGTGTTATTTGTTTGCCTACTAATAGCCGACACAATATTAAAATATTTTGCTTTATAGTTAACCGATAAGTGAAACCCATTTACGGACGGCTTCTTAAATATCTGTAATTTAGCCATTGATTGATCAAAAGGGGGAAAATCTAAAGGCAAATCATTAAAATCCTTGAGAATACATTTCTCTGGCGAGTCATTGATCCGATTTGTTTTGATTGCTATCATTAATGAATATAAAATAGAATAAAATATAAGGATTTGAATTCAAAACTTTTTGATATGAAAATTATGAAAATAGTTATTGGAAATTGTGATTCACTCTTATTCTCGATTCACTCACAAATAGTTATCTATCGAGAGATGAAATCAGAGTTTGTTTTCAAAGTCCAGTTATAAGTCCATTGAATTTATTTGTAAAACTTGTAATATCTCTGATGTCTCTGATGTTTACCTTCTCTTCAAATCAGAATATTCTTAGAATTACTGAAAGTTAGACAAAATTCAAAAATATGTTTTCGATTGGCGAAAGTGTGGGAATTCTCTCATTTCCATTACTGATAGTACTCTTACGACTTGTGATACCAATATAGGTCTCGCATTTCTTCGCCTAATACCGCTTTGCCTAACCGATTAACAATCAACAATTCTAGTACACCCCTTAAGAAAGTCCTAGTAAGCCACATTAGTTTTTGAACTGACCGATGAACACATCACCATGAAATTGGACCATTCACTAGGTGATATAGCAATTAATCACCTACTAGGGCTATAGGTGGAGGTATTTTCGGGAGCCCCGAAACCGGCCGCGGCCGCTTAATCCAGTTAATTCACCGCTAAATACAACCGAATTAAGCCGTTCTTTCGCTATTCGGCTTATTTCGGCTCCAGGGGGATCCTAGCATCCCCCCTATTGGCCATCCCTGGATTTAACATAGCAGTGATTTGTGCGATGGGACCAAATGTTTATAAATTAAAGGGAAAATAGATATTTATATAATTATCATCTAAATGAAAATACAATATAATTAAAATATCGATCAGATTGTTCATTAAAATGGGATTAATCAAATTAAACTGATTTTAATTGTTTAATTGAATATTAACATGTTTGATTTGATAGAGCAAAGGGAACTTGTTATATGGGCCCATCGTTTACATTACCGATAGAGCTATAATAAATACAGTGAATCCCCGAAATGCAGTCAAAAATAAGCGCTTTATATGCGCTGAGAGGGCAGTGCTTTGACTGCCGTTTGTTTTTTGGCTGGAGTTTAAAGATTTGTTGTACATTACATAAAGTTAGAAGGTTCTAGTTGATAGTGGGTTCCTCCAATACGTTTACATGGTAACAATTTGAATGTTAAACTTTTACACTTCTGCCGATATGTAATTAAGGCCACTCATCTATAGGGAGTATTTACTTTGTTCTTTACTTTAGTTGATAGTCGATCGCCAATCGTTCACTTAAGTCAAGGTAGATCTGTTTAATTTATGTATGGCTTATATATTGGTAAAGAATTTTATTTTTTGGTCAGACTATATTTCAAATAAGTTTTTTGTCAATAAAATAATTTATTGTTTATTCTATAATACATTTGAACGGAACGAACGGGAATCCCTCAATCCCTCCCTCCCGTACGGGAATGACAGGGAATAGGGATTGACTTTCAAAACACGGGAGGGAACGGAAATGGGTTTTTAGACTTTTTCGGGCACTTATTTGAACCTAATTATAGAAAACTCGTCTAAAGGTGTCTTCACTTTTAGGCATTTGTGGAAAAGACGAGTCAAGTGGTCACTAATGTCTGGCCTCAACTCAATTGTCAAATGGTATTAAATGAACTAATTGTCTGAATTAACTATAGGTTAGACAATCACTAACTCTGTATAACTGTGTATATGATTAGAGTGTCTAACAGTGTCTGTCTGTCTGTCTGTCTGAGAGTAAGGTCTCCAATGACGGAGTAGTGACGAAGAGCTCTATTCCTCTCTATTCCTATTCCTCTAATAGCTATGATCTTCAGTCACTTGAAGTCACTTCACATTTCTTCTCATGCATTACCTGAGCGTCAGTTCGTGTTCAGTGATTGGTGTTGTCGGCCATCACCGAACCCATGATGTAGTGAACGCGTGCGCCGGAACCCAAACCTTGAATTTCAAGGTTAACAATAAAAAAGCAAATCTTTTGTATCGACGTCTGAGGTCTGACGCGAAGCAAACGCTTCCTTAAAATTTTTGTTGTATTGGTTGAACACATCAGTAGTGCTATAGTAGTAGTACTGAGAACTCAGTCAAAGGTATTGTCTGTATTAACATGAAAAGGGCTAAACACGTGATCTAATGGGCCGTCCGTTTGTTAACTAACGTCACTCTACAGTCAAATCTCGTTTTAGATTCAAACAAAACTTTATTTAACATTCAAATGTAATTATGATCAGTAAAAAAACAATTTATCGGATTAGATATGATATCACAATCATTATCATCGACTTCAGAATCATCTGAATCGTTAGAATCACAGTTATTTATATCAATTTCTATATTATTCAATAAATTTGTAACAATTGAGTCTCTATTAATACAATCAGATTCTTGTTTTTCGCAATGATTAACACAATTTACCCAAATATTCGGGTTTTCAATACTAATTTGATTGAATTTTTGTTTGATTAATGTTATGAATTGTTGATTATTGAGATTACCATTATATGAGATACACATTTTGTCTTTATAACATTTCCATAAATACTCAATAGGGTTAAAATGACAATGATAAGGCGGCAATCTCAAAGGAATATGACCGGATTGCATAATAATCTTATCTAAAGTGTAAATTCTTGGCTCTATTTGATTCACAATAGCAATCATTTGCTTTTTAGTCATCTTATTGTCAATCAAATAATGTTTTTGTTCCAACCATTCCTTTATCTCAACTTTCTTTGATTGCATTGTAGGAACTGAAGGGTCATATCTTGTATGTGTAGGACTGTTATCGAGAATTATGATAGAATTTGGAGGAATATTAGGCAAAAGTTTTGTAATTAACCAATTTTCAAACTTATTTGCATCAATTTCATCATTCACTCTAATGTCAAGAGCACCTTGAACAAAACCATTTATCGTTCCGGCATGAATTATAGAGAACCGGTCACCCTTTCCAATACCATTAACTTGCATTTCAGGTAAGGTATCGCTTATTATCATCTTTTTTCGCGCATCATTTCTCAAAGACCAGGTTTCATCCAGGTAAACTATAACACTATTAGGGTATTTTTGCAAAAGTTCTCGCTTTCTAATTAAATATTTGCGTCTTTTTTGCACAACATCTGGTCTTTCCATCAAAATCTTCCTTTGAATATCCTTTACGTTGGCCATCCTATAACCCATTTCTTTGAACAATCGATTGAAGACATTATAAGAACAGTTATGAAAACTTATATCGGTTTGACTTTTAAGTGCCAAAAATGCCTCCTTTTTTGTCGGACAAATGTTTTTAGCATAAAAATTAGTCGAAAGCATTTGGTCGAAGAGTTTTTTATCGTTTGCGTCAAATTTATAAAGTTTTTCCTTAGTTTTGGTCAGTTTAGGTGATGTCAAGCATTTGTTAGCATTATATTCGGCACAAACGGATCTGACTGTACGTTGTGAGACACCCGTAGCCACCGATGTCTCGTAAAATACGTCTCCTTTATTAACATATTTAACATTTGGATCCGATTTAAGTCTATTATTAATATAATTGAAAACATTTAAAACTATTTTCTTCGACTGAAGACTATAATAATAGCCTTTTCCTAATTCAGTAGAGTTTGATATCGTTTTTAAAGCCATATAAACAAATCGTAATTAACTAAACACAGTTAGAGCTCATCGACAGTCAGTCAATAAATATCACAAACGATTTGGTACTTTATTATCACAAATATATATCAAAATCCCTTTGAAAAGGGAATAAATGTCTGACTAGACTTCACTTGTTTTGAAACAAAGGATTGCAAACAACCGTTACTGTGAGAGAGCGCCACAGTTTGAGTTTAAAGGGACTGATCTCAACCAATCATAGCCATTGTTATTGCAAGTTAAGGCTGATAGAGACTATAGTGCCCATTCGTTTGGACCTAATGTCTACACCATTGCGATCATTGACCACATTGTGAACAGCATTGATACAAATGAAGACTTCGTGTAAGTGATCACAACTGACCGGACCTGCTCTCAGACCAGGTATGGCTTCGGTAGCAACAGGTATGGTGTGGTACGGCATACGGCAAACCAGACCATACCAGTGACAACTTGCAAGGTTGCGCTCACCTATATATCCAAGCAATCAATTGCAACATTGGTTGTCATGACTACCAAGGCTTTACTCCAATGATTGGTCTGAGAGCTGAGGCCAGAGGTCTGAGAGTATGGGACCTAAGTATCAAACTATTAAAGTATCGATATTTTAGATACATTTCAATTGTTAATTATGATTGTTATTATTGATTTAATGATTTTGGTTGATTAATCTAACCTATCTATATGTATCATCATGTTAATTGTGTTAATCATGTTTCAGACGACATAAACAGTTTGCAATTCTCAAAGCTCTCCATCAGTTCGCCACACAATTCAAGGAAAGAGCAGAAGAACTGTCCCAAAGACCAAAGGATGCCCTCCGAGTCGACCGGCTATAGACCAGTACTGCCGAGGATTGACTTTCCGACCAATCAATTCGAAAGGTATCTCAATATGGACTCCAAGGACACGAAATCCAGTTCTTGGAAGGGCTCAAATGCCACCGACGACAAGACCAAGTGCTCCAAGTTTAACAAGAATTAGATGAAATGGACGAGCATTGGAATGACCAAAATTACCATGATGCACATCTCCATGAATTACCATTTTATCTTTAATGGCACACATTGTCCACCCCTTGGGTACCCATTGATTACCCAAAGGGTAAGGTATGCCCTAATCCGGGCAGAAATTTAATTTATTTTAATGTAAATTTGATTGAAATTTGATCCCAAATTGTCATAATATTGTCATCAAGGTTATTTTTGATCATGATTTGATCTTAAACATTGATTATGTTCATCAAAAGGTACATTCGGGTACATTCAGCTCATCCTCACCGACATTGTCATTAGTCCGGACCCATTTAGCCCGAGCTCAGGTCAGGTTCTGCTCATAACAAGCTATTTATTTATTTCGACTAATAATGAATTCATATTTTCTTTAAG
>JAQGAJ010000602.1:0-13769 GCA_034689365.1 Liebstadia similis
GTAATGACTTCCTCTGTCAGGCAGACTCTAATGAACTTCACGTGAATTTTTAGAAATTTTAAAATAATGAATATAATTAATAACATATAATACACGTGTATATGAATAAAGAATAAGAATAAGTGACGAGATTTCAGAATATTCCTAAAAAATTCAGTTTTAAATAATTTTTGAAATCGGGTTTTCTTTGAAAATTGTAAAAATCTTTCGTTTTTAAAATATTTTGTTTCTGTGATGAATCGTGTTTCGCATCTAAATATTGGGGGAGCTTTCAATTCTGGGATCAATATTGTTAAGGTTAGTTGAAAATGAGAAGTGAATTCTGTCATTTCGAATCAATTCAAATAAGTTAATGTGGAATTTCAATTTATGACTTATTCCCATCTAATTTAAATAAATCCTTGTGTTTTGAATCCCAAATTTATAGGGATTTTGCACAAATTTTCAGGTATCAGATATTTGCAAGCTTTTGAACCACCATTTTGCGAAACCTGGTAAATATCAACGATACTTAAATCACTAGATATTTGTTGATTCATTAATCAATTACTTTTAACTGTCTTCCTATTAATGACTACAATTAAATTCTTAGTACTAATCAGATCTTCAATGTCTTAAACGGTGAGAATGAGTGCCATTCAAAGCATTGCGTGATTTCTAATTTATGGCAAAAGTCCTATCATTAGAGAAATAGTTTTTGATATCGAGTCTAAGATTAATACTGTTTTTGCTTTTCTCTAATAAGTGTTCGACTTTTGGCACAAATAACACGAAAGGATTTCGATTCCATAAATAGGAACTCAATCAGACATCATTGAAAAGTTGAACGAACATGAGTGACATCGACAGATCGATTGGATACTAGCAGTTGCTTTGGTCAAACGACATGGTGTGCCTGATCTATGACAACCACGCTATGGCTATATGGCTATTGATGTCATGTCAGACCGATTCTCTACTTTCGCTTTACTAATAAATTCTATTCCAATATTGCCATTGCTTTGCATGGATTGCAAGTCAGGCTCTGGAGAGAGGATAAGATGGAGCGATATAGGAATGGGTCGATATCTGAATCCTGCGCAGCGCTCGCCCGCTATGGAAGAGAACCTGTGCTCCAAATAGTCCGCATCTGACGCTTCACATAACTCGGCGAAAGAGAAAAGAGGGAAAACATAGAGCGACGCCCTCTTCAACACATTCTCCTATTCTTTATTCTATGAGTTGGAGTACAGCATAACTCCATTCCTTGCATCTCATATATAGAGCCTTCACAATGAATCCTATATCGGAGGCACAGGTCCTCTGCCTGAGCAGAGACTTGAGGCCATACCTGCCAACTGGGGTCGGCGTTCTTGTAATATAAGAAGTTCTCGCGAATCCATTTGTAAATAGCACTTAAGGTCATCTTATTCTTGTTAGCCTTCATAGCCATACAGATGAGCGTTGCATAACTGAACGGTGGTTTAACACTTCCATTGGTCTTATAATCAATACTTTCATTTTCATTAGTTTGCGATGACTTCTTGGATGAGTTTGAGCTGCCGTTCGAGTGATTCCTTCCCTCCTTATGGCTCTGGAATAGTGACTGAATTTTGTTTAAATTTGTGTTATGAATGGCATCGACTTTGGATGAGATTATGCTCTTATTGTTCATTAATTTGTTTGTATTAGCTGTCAATGCATTGATCGAACAGTTGGACGAACAGACGGGACTGGCGGGAGGTGTGGGCGGCGTCGGGGCTCCGAGTCGGCACATATTGAGGTTCTGGAGCCAACTTAGACTTGTGAGACCGTCGTCCACATTAGGTGATGTGCTTGGGTTTTGTCCTTCTGTGGTACCGGTCATCAGCATCATCGAAGTGGTTCGATCGCACCAACCGGTGCTCCCGAAGTGATAGTTACTCGTCGTGACTGACATTCGCTGAACTCTGGCAACAAAAGAGTTGTATTGAGTTTAGTGTTAACATAAAAGGCGTTCAACGGATTGATTGAATTGATTGCAATTAATTGTCGAAATGTCTTATATTGTGATCAATTGAATGGCAGTCAAAGCCTCGATATGTATGAACTCATAACTGCTTTTTTCATCACTTAATGACTACTAATATCTCAATGAAAGTATTGCAATAGAAGTCAAACTCGATTTGAATAGCGCTTTGAGTGTATCGCACGCATCGGTGCCGGCATTGCATGCGATCTAATCTCAATATTTTATTGCAATTGAATTGAATTTACTTATCTCTCCATTAATGGCAATTCAAAAAAATCATTTCAATGATTGATCGATACTTCTTTGGCTCAGTTCTGGTCGTTTGGCGCTCAGAATCGTTAGAACTCTACTATGAATTAACGAATTCGAGTTAAGCTCTCTTTCGAGTCATTAGGCTCTGTATCTCTCGTAATGAGAACTTTTACCTGGAATTCAGTTATCATTATCTGAAAGATGTTTAGACAAAGTGATTGTACAATACTTTTGTATTCTTTCAAATTTTGATTTTAAAATCTCTTCAAAAGTTTTAATAACAAACAAAAGGTGTAATCGATTAGTCGATTATAATAATGAAGTTTAATGTTTAATAGAATTCTACATTAATTAGCAATTCTTATATGAATTATTGCATTGAATTAATAATTTGCGACGAAATGAGAAGTGAGTCACAAATTCATAGAAATTTCATTACATTTAATATAAATATAATTATTAGACTAAAAGCAGATAATAAATAAATTCTTATTTCGATTGCCATCCGTTTGAATGAATGTTTTCCAATAAAATTGAATATTACTTAATGTTTATTATCAAACGTAAAATTCTATATAAAACCCATTGTGAGTCTGATAGCCTGAGATCGGGTGACAAACAGATTGCAAACCCATATCACGTCCGCAATGGTCTCCATCTCTGGCTCTGAACCGAACGGATGCCTCGCGTGACCGCATGTATAATGAAATGACCGAAATCACCATCGCTTTCCTACCTTTCGTACCAACTCTTATGTACTCTTTACCTACTCTATACTCTATACCAACTCTTTATCGATTTGCGAAACAAAGGCCTTATTATAGTCACTATTTCCCAAATCAATCCATAGCTGTACTCAAAATTCTATTAAAAAACAAGTGATAAAACACTTTTATCTCTTGATATTTTCAACAAATCAATCGATTGAAAGCTAATTATAATTCTTGAGGTAAATGATAGAGAAAATGGTGAAAATCAAAACTATTGCAAAGGATTTTTAAATTATTAAAATTAATGTTTTCGTCAATATTTGATGAAAACTAATTATATTAGTGTTTCTGCTTTAATACGCTTCGCATCGAAATACTAATTAACTAATCGATACCATAATAAATAGATGGAAAGTCTCGAACATTGGCTCAGACTTAGAGCACAGGTAGAGTCAGTAGAGTCAGTGCCCACATATCCAGAGAAAAGCTGTTTCGCTCAGACTATGAACTGAATCTCATTTTCATTTCTAAATAATAGTCTTGTTTTTAAGACTCATTCCAAACGAATTTTGAATGCAATGAATAAAACGTGAATTAACTCGACATTTGTTATGTCGTCCCAAAAGTGTAATTAAATAGAGGACAGAGACTGTCGTCTGTTATGCAGGTCTCAAATGAAAAGTCATTAGTGAAAGCAATCTTGAAATCGATCACATTTTCAATAAATTTATATTTCAATTAATTTTCATCATTTCATAGAGAATTGGAATAAAGAAGAGATTGGTTTCACTGCATAACAACATCATAGCCTAGGAGTCCATAGTTGTAGTGGTAATGATTGAATGTCCTCGTTTCTCAATGCATTCATCATGCTTTTAATAACTATTGTACTATTGTACTGGCTAATTCTAATTTTAACATCGATTGCAGTTTTAATCTACAATCCGTATATTCAGTGGCAAATTCTGCAAAAAGAGCCTAAAGTTAAGCGACAAAAGCGATGTGAGAGCTGTGCCAGTGATGGAAAACGATTGATAACCTGGTCTATCGGTGGTCTACAATATCAGATCCAATATTATGTCCATAACTGAGTTGAGGTTTCTCTGCCAACCGAATGAATGCATTTATTCTTTGACAATATTGTATTGTTCTCAGCAATTATTGGATCACTTATTGAGAGACGGGAACAGTGAGTGGAGAGAGGACTGACTGAGCGGTCGGTTGTGGCGGACAGTGGCAGACAATTGTCTAATGTTGTGATAACTATTAGTGGTATCACTATTTCAGGTAAAATAATAATTATCCGGCACATAGACAGCTGCTCACACATACTCACGGCATCACCAGATATGCCGTCGAGTGGGCGCTCAATAGTATGGAACGGACGGATCGGATGCAAAGTTGTCACTTCAGTATAAACTCAATCCATTTTAAAGTAGTGCCGGCACTGACTACCGATGCGTGAACTGAGCCCACAGTTGACTACGAATTGATGTATTGAAACGATTGAAACGGTGAGTGAACTGGTATTGAACGGCACACTCACTACAGTTATCGGTTGTCTGTCTGTCCCACATCGAGAGGACCGCACGCGTCCTCTCAATTGCTGTGTCAGAGCAATCAAAATGGATTGAATTGGATCGCAATTATTATCGGTTGAGCTAATTATTATGCGATACCTTTGGGAACGACACCCAAAGCATCCACCGTTCCGTTCAGTGTTCCGTTCACTTCATCGATACCACAAACGGCACTATATTTTCTAATTTGCAAAACATCTTTCGTTTTGTTTATTCGTAGGAAAAGACCGAAACATTAATCAGAAAAATAAATATTCAATTTCTAAGAATAAGGAATCGAATGTTCGTGTTATTCAACGGAATATAGAATTGAATATATATATCATCTCAAGTACTATAGGTTAGACACAACTCAGTCGATCCAAAGACATTCTACCCATGGTTTGGCCAAAATATAATGTCATCTTTTCAAACGCACTCCAATTGGCCAAAGTTTAAGGAACAGTATTATGAAAATAGGATTCTTAGAAAAAAATACCTTTTTATCGACCAATTCTTATATCTTCTCTAATTCTCTTAACAGTCAATACATTAATTCACAGAAATGTCAATTTTTAATCGATTGGTTTACTTCATAGAAATCGAAATAATTATCATTTTTTCAATTTAAATCAAATTCAATCCAATTTTAAATCGAAAATCAGTTTAAGTTTTGTTCTCCAAATAAAACTCAAATTATTTAGATTTTTATATTTCGGCCAAAAAACGCATTCAACTAATAATAACGAACAGAATCGCATCAAAATCTTACTTAAAATTATTAAAAATACGTTTGAATCAACTTTTCTCGGATAAAATTTATAATAGGTATCAATGAAAATGAAAGAACACAACTATAGAATTGATTTTAATTCTAGTAATCAGTGATAACTTTGATAATCAAATAATAATTTGATTTTAAACCATTAAAGAATCAATAAATCAGTGCAAGTGATGGTGCGATGGCTTGTGATTGGCATTCGATAACTTACCGATGAAGAAGTCATCAATTGTCAGATCATCAGAGCGTTTAGAATAAAGATTTGATCAGATATTCGAATCTAATTTCACACAATTTTCAGTCATTTTTCAGATCTTTGACAAAACTAAAGGTCAGAACAATTTTAAATAAATACTTTCGGTAAAACTTATGGCAAAGAAATGGCTTAAGAGGTGATAGCGATATAGTTCTGCATCGGATCCGACGAATGCCAGCGGTATATAAGATCGGCGCAGAAGTGGAGCCGAGACTGGGATCGAGCGTTGGATCACACCTGCAATGCATTTGTGCGCCAGAATAAGCCAGTCATCAATTGGCCACACCTGTGATACTACTAATGGTAGTTCTACTCATGAGCTCAACGATCATGAGATCACATCATTTCCAATACGAACTAAATTTACTTATTTTTTCGATAATTGAACAAAAATCTGAATTTTGTCAGTCGTTTCACTCAATTGACCGCTTTTTAGTGGTTAAGTGTTTGTTTGTAATTAAAAGCTTTATTAAAGAAGACATAAAAATGAATTGAATTAAAAGTATTTTTAACATAAGTCTTGATAGAAATGGTTTATTTGAATCTCAATCAAAGAATTGAAAATTACTCAAACTTTTGTCAAATCCGTAGAATTGATGGTTAAATATATGTCATATCAATGTCTTTTAGTTCTTCGGCAAACCATATGACGATTGGATCGATTGACATATGTCTTATGCCTGAGGCAAAAGTGGGCAAAAGTGGGCAAAAGTGGGCAAAAGTGGTTGCAATTAATGAATAGATTGCAACTAAAACTATGATTCGGTTGAATAGGCTTTGTATTAATGAATTCAAGACTTGAATATTGTGTGCATTTGATAGTCAATGACAATGACCTTCACTGACATACGGGCGCAGACTTTCATCGATATCATCAGTTCTTTTCCTTTCCCTCATCTTATAATTGACACAACTTTTGGCAGATTTTTAAATGTAATTTAAATTTTTGGACCATTTTATTGCAGATCTTCTGAGTTGTAATACATTTTCGAATTATAAAATTCAATGTTTTATTGATAAAACCTATCGAACAAATGGTTAATCAACTCTTTCTTTTTGCTAATAATGAGCTAATAATATAAATAAATTCAATTATAATCTTATGTTCGATAAAACGATTGATTGTTTTTAGGCATTAAACCCATTTTATTTAATGGCTTAAAGAGAGACTGTTTTGACTCAAACAACAAAATCAATAACAATTAACTTAATTTCGATTGTTTGCGTAAATTTCGACAAAATTTCATTTATTAAAATCTAATCGATTGACCGAAATATTAATCTATTTCATGTGATTACTTATGTCTGTCCATCACTTCCTCAACTCAGCCATTCTGTTGAGAGCAGATCCCGCTTTAAACCATTCAATTTGCAAATCATTCAAAGTGTGGTTCAATTCGATCACATCCTTCGAGCCGTCCTTATGTTTGATCTCGCATTTGACGGGCTTTTCAAGGGATAGACGATTAGAATCAGTGAAACAAGTGCTTCAATCATACCTTTCCGGGCGCCAAATCTTTCAAACCGAGGAGAGATATCTTATCTGTTGCTTGGATTTTGTCGTAATCGCTGGGATTAGCGAAAGTCAAAGGAAGCATACCTTGCTTTTTGAGATTTGTTTCTGAAATTATGTAAAGAATAAGAATATAACAAACAATTAGACCAAAAACCTCTTTACCGTGAATTCGAGCAAAACTCTTAACAATGATGGCCCGACCGCCCAAATGTCTTGGTTCGAGTGCCGCGTGTTCTCGACTACTGCCTTCGCCGTAGTTTTCATCACCGATTGCCACCCATTGAATGCCTTTGGCTTTGTAGGCGCGGGCGGTTTCGGGAACCGGACCCCACTCTCCAGTCAATTGATTCTTCACTTTATTCATTTCTCCGTTTTCATAATTAGTGGCGCTATTAGTAAATGGTTTTAACTTCTAATTAAACGGTAAATCAGAAACAAACCCAATGAACATATTGTTGGAGATATTGTCCAAATGGCCGCGATATTTAAGCCACGGACCGGCGGCACTGATGTGATCGGTTGTACACTTGCCTTTGACTTTAATGAGAACCGTCATATCTGTCAAGTCCTTGCCGTCCCATTTGTTGAAAGCCGTCAACAGTTGCAAACGTTTACTCTTGGGATCGACGTCTACCGAGACATTACTCCCATCACTAGGAGGCGGTTGGTATGTGTTTTCTCCCGGATCAAATCCACGAGCAGGTAATTCATCGCCTGAAGGAGGCTCTAACTTGAATTTCTTGCCATCATTTCCGGTCAGTTCATCGGTTAGAGGATTAAAGTCGAGACGACCAGCCATAGAGAGCGCGGTAACCATTTCGGGTGAAGTAACGAAAGCATGTGTCGCGGGATTAGCGTCATTACGTCCCGTGAAGTTTCTGTTGTAAGACGAGACGATCGTATTCTTCTCTCCTTTCTTAACGTCCTTTCGATCCCATTGTCCAATACAAGGACCGCAGGCGTTGGCCAACACAATGCCTCCAAACTCCCGGAGCACTTGTGCCTGTCCGTCCCTTTCGATTGTCGCGCGGATTTGCTCTGAGCCCGGAGTGACAGTGAAAATCGTTTTGCTTTTCAATCCGTGTTCGAGTGCCTGTTTGGCTAAACTGACGGATCTATTCATGTCTTCGTAACTACTGTTAGTACAGCTTCCGATTAGACCCACTTTAATGTCAATCGGATAACCATTGGTTTTGGCGTTTTGACCCAATTTCGAGATCGGATGCGCGAGATCTGGAGTGAATGGTCCGTTGACGTGAGGCTCGAGTTGGGACAGATTTATTTCAATCGTTTCATCGTATTTGCAATTGGAATCTGGGTTCAGGAGATCCTTATTCTTCTCGGCTTCGCTCGCAATCTCTTTACGATTTGTGGCCACCAAATAGTCTCTCATTCGGCTATTGTATGGAAATACAGAAGTCGTTGCACCGATTTCTGCGCCCATATTACAGATGGTTCCCATTCCAGTGCAAGAAATTGAGTCAACGCCCGGACCGAAATACTCTACAATAGCACCCGTTCCTCCCTTTACAGTGAGAATATCGGCCACTTTTAGAATCACGTCCTTAGAAGAGGTCCAACCGCTGAGAGCACCGGTCAGATGGACTCCAATCACTTTCGGACATTTGAGTTCCCACGGGATGTCTGCCATCACATCGACGGCGTCAGCGCCACCGACTCCAATGCAAAGTCCACCCAAACCGCCGCCGTTTACGGTATGACTGTCTGTTCCGATGAGCAAAACTCCAGGAAAAGCATAGTTTTCGAGAATTATCTGAAATCAAATGTTCGGCAAATTATACGCGAGAATCGAAACCTTATTCGGTGTCACACCTGGACTGCCGTTGCAATCATTACTTATGAATCATAAGTAATGATATTGATTACAATTATTCATTTCGGTCGACAAAAGCTATCAATCAATTGAGTCGATTAAAAAGCTTTTGTGAGACCTGTTGTTAAAGATATGAGAGTAAAGAAGATCAATACCTGATGAATGATTCCACTGCCCGGCCTCCAGAAGCCGACCCCATATCTGGCCGAAGCTGTGGCCAAAAAGTTGTAAACTTCTTTGTTGATGTCCTTAGCGCGGGCCAAGTCTTTCTCGCCTCCGATTTGAGCTTCGATTAAATGGTCACAATGTATGGTCGAGGGAACGGCCACTCGTTTGAGACCACTAGAGATGAACTGCATCATTGCCATCTGTGCAGTCGCGTCCTGCATACCCACCCGATCGGGTCGAAGACGCAAATAACTCTCTCCGCGGACAATGTCCTGGTTTTGGGGATTATCTAAATGAGAGTATAAGATCTTCTCGGAGAGAGTGAGCGGTCGGTTCAACCTTGAAATACAAGAACTAAATAGAGGAACACATAAAAGACAATATAAACCTCTTCTTAACGATCTTCAGATTGCTTTGAAGCTTATCGTATGGAAGGTAAGAGTCTGTATCGAACCGACTCATCGCAACCTAAGACAGACATTAGTTAATCAATCGGTAAATAACAAGTTTGGTCTCAAAACTTCGGAGGTATGTAAAGACAATTCTTACCTGATTTGCACAACATTTGGCCGAACTGTGGATGAGTCGGATCTGACCAAAAGTAGTCGAATTCAAAAGTTTCTGCAAAAGAGAGACATTTGTTTAGACAATCGGCGATCAATTGAATGTTGTTTTGATTGCCCTTCAGTTTAGTTGAGGACAAACACAAAGCCGTTCAACGATTCTCTTCATTGATATAACTGAAGAACCTATCGGTCCATACCTTAGAGAAGGAGATAGCGTTCAGTTGAGACATAATTGCTTCGAGGGATCAGCTCTTGAATTGTCTCAAATGAATGGTAATAATTGAAGACAAATAATCAGTCGTTAAATACTTCTTAAGCGACAGAATATCTGAGGAAATGTCCACAAATGATGTCTAACTT
This sequence comes from Liebstadia similis, assembly GCA_034689365.1. Lineage (NCBI taxonomy): Eukaryota > Metazoa > Arthropoda > Arachnida > Sarcoptiformes > Liebstadiidae > Liebstadia > Liebstadia similis. The sequence goes on from JAQGAJ010000602.1 coordinate 9,993, forward strand.
CTTTGGTTTGTCATCAGTTGTCTGATTCTCTCTTCTGATCACCGATTCTTATATTGAGATCGATTCAAATGTTTCACAAAATGAATACAAATTTCATAATATTTTAATGAAATGGTTATTAAAAGTTGTGAATTAGAAGCGAAACGATTATAATAATCACAAATTGATTGATATTATTGTCGATATAGTGAATGACAGCCAATCTGTGCTCGTCTTCAGCACTACTGAACTGAAGTACTTTAGACTTGGGATTAGACTTACTTAGACTAGTTTAGAAAGACCTTCAGTTCTTTTCCATAGGAATCCTTTGATATAATCTTTAGTTTGAATGTAAACTCAATTAGAGAATCGTCTCAATAATGATTGGTTCCTCTATTTGTATGTTCTTTGTATTCCCTAAATATCCCAAAAAGTTCTTAAATGATTAGTTCTAAACCAGAAATTGAAAACTTATTGTTCACTCAATTCTTGTTTATTTAACATAAATATTGATGTTTTCATTCGTAAAGTCATAGAAATAACCGACAATGAGTTGGACATTGAGTCCAGAGTCTAGACTCTAGACAGATGTCAAGTCTCGAACAACTTTTATCATTCATTACATACATTTAGAGTCAATTTCATCATTAATTTTATTTCAGAATAGTTTTGAAATGAATTAAAACTTACGTCAATTCGTTTGATTAGTTGTCATATGAATAGCCATTTGTTGGTCAGCTTTCGTCACTATTTTCTCCATTTTCTTCATTAAAGGGTTTATATTTGTTTCAATCCATTCTTCAATTGTTGATTCAAAGAATATATTCTTCATTTCTGTCTCTATTCTGAATCTTTGGTCACATAATCGAGAGAGTAATCTAAGAAAATCAGGTTATAATTTCAATATTCTTAACCAAACTAACTGTTGATGTCTTACACGCGGATCTTCCAGAGGAAGCCCTCGATATGCAAAGGATTGGTTCTATTGTTCCTTATCTGATATGAAGTGAACGTTCCGTCGAGACTGACATTTGACATAAGAGTTAATGTGATCTTTTGGTCTCACCTCAAATATATCTTACCTATGAATTGTCTTCAGATCATCAAATTCTTTACTCAAAAACATCAATTCCAGACATAGTTTGTAGAGCTTTGCCCCGGGATATAGGTTTTCATCAATTGATTCAATGTCTTCTATTCTATTGATTACAATTGGAATCAGTGATTGACTTCCAATGAATTTCGAGGCTCTTTCTTGAGTTTGTTCACTAAATGTCATGTAATTGAGTGTAAATAACGACATCAGAAGACTGAGGACAGCGTTGGGAAAGAGTTCGCAAAGAGCTGTGAAGTGATCGAACCGTTGCCAACCCGTGAGGACGACTCCGGCAATGTTTGACAGCTGATTGTCTCGGATGACTTCAATCCAGGCCAAGTGATTACTTATGTGGTAACCGATTGGAGGAATCATTTGATTCATTTTTGTCGCTCCTTTGAAAGCAGTGGCGATCCATATGTGAGGGAAAAGTTGTTTGTATTTCTGCCAGAAGTCCGGATCAGTTAAGCCGAAGCTGTTTGCGTCCAAATAATGCCAAACCATTGGTTCGATCTTAAGATTGAGTTTTGATTCAATTATATAATTGGTGTCACTGTTCCTAATCATGTCGTCCCAAATGATTACTTTAATACCAAAACAATTTATGACGAAATCACTTATTTTTGTCACAAAATCTACAAAAAGTTTAGTTTTGTTTGAATTGTTGTCTTCGATGTATTGTCGGCATCGGTGACAATGACCCAAATGCCAGACTTCATCGCATCCGATGTGAATCACATCCAAATGAGTCCACTTCTTGTGAAAATTTATCATTTGAGTCAACATTTCTTTAATTAATTCAAAAGACTTTTCATTTGATGGACAGATAGAGTTCGGGTAACTCTCGACTTCCCGCAGATCCCGAAACGAGTCGTGTTTGAGGACAAACTCCAAGTGTCCGAACGTTTGTATCAATGGTATTATCTTAAGATTGTTTTGGTTGGCCATCGATATAATGGTTTCAATTTGATCACTTCTATAGACATCTTTGCATTTGATTGGACTCAAGAAGTCATTGAAAGGAAACATATCTTCGTATTCAATGAGTAGACCATTGATTCCGATTCGGGACAGAAATGGCATTAATTGCTGTAAATAATTGACCCGAAGTGGAGCGCCCTTTAGGTCCAAATGGACCAAACGGTGGCTAAACATAGACATCAAATATCTATCGGTTTGTCCGACAGAACTAACCACTTCTGAGCCCTTTCTTCATAGATATGTAGGAATATCTCAAGTATTCATCAATTTCTTCGACACTTTTCCTCATTTTATTTAATTTAAGTTTTGGTTTAAAACCACTGATAAACAAGAGATGAGCGCATGACTGGTATCTCATTGGTTGAGGGATTGTTTGGTACGGAATTGGTTTGTCTTCAGACAAGAGTATCATCTTTTGAATCAATCAAATGATTAAATCAGTTTAAATCAAATGAAAGCCAAACAGTTATATAAGTATTTGTTGCGAAACATTGAGAAACTTCCGAACGATGTTCAGCCCTATTATAGATGTCATGTCAGAGGAGTAAGTCTTTGCAACTTTTGTCTCGACTTTGGAATACAATTATTGACATTGAAATCAATTATTGTCTTCTATTAAAGCAATTCAATAGCTATTCAGACGAAGACCCGCAAAGAGTGAAGCAATTGATCCAAAAGGCCATTCGAGACTCGGATTGGCTTTTCTTTACAAAAGTCAGTATTTTTTGTTTTATTTGAAAAATAATTAAAAATTCATTTTTCAATAATTATTCAAAAGTATGGCATCAAAAAGGAATGACAACCAAAACAATTAAACGATAAGATTAGTTAATATTTATACAAAATTTATCTAAATCTCAATTTTTAAATCAAATTGTAATCAATAAAAAGTCAATTAACTGTCATTTCATACTAAATATACAAATGGTTTAAAATTAAGACAATTAAGAAGCGGAGACCTGATTGAGTGGTTCTTCCAAATGCTCTGAAAGTGACTTAATCTTCATGTGAAGCATACCTAACGGAACAGACTTTCTTGCGTGAAGACAAAGGAGGACATTGGATACGTTGGCCACCACTACGTTGCCGTCCTGTGGACCGATCGGTGAGAAAGGTTCACAATGGGAGGGATGGTATACCTGGCACTCAAACATAACCGATTTGAGTCGGTCCTCATTCAAAGCCATTTTTCCATATTTTTCATACGATAACCAAATACTTGATGCGATGGCGGCCGTCATTCGGGCGTCTTTGTCGCCATAGCCAGAGTAGGCCAGAAGTGTTCCCTCGCGGTTCAAGAGTCTGTCGATGACCAGAGATTAGTTTAGTTTTGTCTCATTTGCGGTCAAATACAATACAGAGTGCATTGGACTCCACTTGTGTTGGCCTGACTTAAAATATGGGTTAATGTCTTCGGTTTCAACATTTTGTCGACAACGAGACGAGGGATGAGACCAGAGATGAGACAATCGATAACCACTTTATCTGAAATCAAAACCAATTAAAAGTCCAAAACTGTTTAAACGATTTGCAGTCAAAACTCGCCCACAGTTTGTGTCATATGTTTTCATATCATTCACAAAAGACGTTTCCTTTACTTTGAAGTTGACTTTGAGTTGAGGTAAAAGTTTTTTAAAACCGATACTTTTCTCAATGAAATTTCCACTAAAATTTTAGACCAAGAGATTCCATTGAAGTTTAGTTTAGTTTGTTTAACAAAT
>JAQGAJ010000603.1:0-13769 GCA_034689365.1 Liebstadia similis
CTAAATTTATTTCAATGCAAATCCGATCAATTAGTTTATGTGAAGACCAGTTCAGGTCTAGTGAAGGGACAGACCATCAAAGTCTTGAACCAAAAAGTGAATCAGTTTTATAGCATTCCTTACGCCGAACCTCCGATCGGAGGCTTGAGATTCGCCAAACCAGAGCCCATACGAACACCTATTCCGGTCTGTTTTAAACAATTGTTATTTACTATTAAAATAATAATACCCAGGGTGTAATTGACGGTCTACATAAGAAATCAGCATGTTACCAAACGGGTCGCGATTTCCCGATGAGCGAGGACTGTCTCTTCCTTAACATTTGGTCTCAAACCTCAAATGAGTTTTCATTACGATATAAACCAGTGATGGTTTGGTTTCACGGCGACGGCTTCCTCACGGGCACTGGATTCACATACCCGGGTAGAGCTCTGGCCACTAATGGTGTTGTAGTAGTCACTACTAATTACAGGTAGAAAATAAATTTTCACTAAATTTATCGAAGGGATGATCATTTATATATTCGTTTTTCCCACACCAACACAACGCGAAGAAATTTATGGAAATTTAAAATTTCATCTTTTTAAAAATGTATTGCTTTGTTTCCTATTGGTATTTTATTGATGTAATTTCGAAATTTTCCGCGCCTTAATAATAGGGACTTTTCCAATGAGGCCTATTTTAATAACGGATGACCAATAGAGCCTACGTTAATAGGGGTTAACAAATTTCCTCAATTAGGGCGGATCAATATAGTGTACCTTGATAGGATTTTCATATTTCGGGTATCAAAATTTTAATTATATAAAAAGTCCTGTAAATGTAGTCTTTAGGATAGGTGTTATCTCTTTTAATGTTATGATTTAAGCCAATTCTACTCTAAATGACTGAAACATTAATTACATAAAAGATTAAATGTGTTCGGATTCTTATACGGCGGCGATCCTTCAGCTCCGGGTAATGTTGGCTTTTATGACCAGATTATGGCTATTAATTGGGTAAAGGAATTAATCTTTAAAATATTTGTCGACTTATATAAATTCTAGATTAGAAATAATATTCATAAGTTTGGCGGCGATAAGAATAAGATTACGATCTTCGGTGAGAGTGCCGGCAGTTTTATGGTTTCGGCACACATACTATCGCCGCAATCGAGAGGTCTCTTCCAAAGAGCTATTATGGAAAGTGGAGCTCTGTTTTTGAACCGAAAGAGATTACCGCTAACACCAGACGAAGCCCTCAATACTACCAAACAATTAGCACAGAATGTCAACTGTCCTCTCAATAGTCAGTGGTTGTCGTGTCTGAGACAAGTGAGTCCTAATCGACTGATGAGTGGATTCAATCCAAGCCGAGGTTTGATTGTTTGGGGAACAGAATTCTTACCTATAATAACACAAAAGGCGTTTGAGTTGGGTCAATATCAAAAAGGTAAAGTCAATTAATTAAAAGTAAATCTTTATTTATTAATCCACTTAATTAAGGTCTGCAAACCATAATGGGCTCAAACAGAGACGAAGGATATCTAAATATAGTTAATTTCGGAATTCCGGATATATTATATAGAAAAGCAACTTTGGCTGACTTCCGAACAATTATCAATAACCTTGATTCTCAATTCCATGACTTGAATAGTATGTCCGATCGCATAATTGACTTTTATCTGGCAAATCCCGGTCCAGTCTATTGGTCGGATCCAATCCTAGCGGCAATCAATCAATTTTTTAGCGATTTTGGTTTAAGATGTCCCACATATTTGTTTGGAAAAAGTTACGCACAAATGTCAACCAATCAGAGCTCAGTCTACTTCTATGACCTGACCCATCGATTTGAACTACCCTTTGGAGTGGGAAACGAACCCATTGTGAGATATATGTTGGACTGGTTTGATGTATATCACGGAACAGACCTCACATATGTGTTCGGACAACCGATTACTGACTCGGGATATGCCAAACAAGACATTATGTTCAGTAATCAAGTTATCAAATGGTGGACTAATCTTTCAAAGTTCGGGTAATATTTTTCCATCTATTTGTAAATTTCTTTTATTAAGTTTAATAATTTTCAGAAATCCTGGTAAGGATTGGAAACCACTTTTACCTAAAGATAATGAGTTTGGAAATCTGATTAAAGATCTAAACCCTTATAAGTCTAACAAATACTTCACTAATCTATTCGATAAAACTTGTGATGGCTTTTGGAAAAATTATTACATCGGATAATCATTCGATTGTTAAATATTTAAAATTACTTTTTAGATAATCAGAATTCGGTTTCAATATTTTGATAAATAAATAATTAAAATAATAAAAGTATATTAAGATTATCATCATGATGAATCTCTAATATTTAACCATGGTGATGATGATGATGATAGAGTTGATTACCGCTGATATTTCAATTCTCACGAAACTTATTCGCCATTTTGTGAGAGAGAATAAAGAATCGGAAATAATATATAACAATCTGATTAAAGAAATATTTAGAGACAAAACAATTATAATAATGGTCTTCAATACTTTGCTGAATAGCTGTAATGTGAAGACTATTGATCCCGAGGTGATTCCAATCTTTCGTTTGGCCGACAATCTCTCGAAACACATCAAAAGTTTTAATTTGATTCTCATTCGAAACGGATATCCATTTAAAGACCACTGAAGTCGCGATAGTTTTGAACACATTTTATGGATTTTCAATGAAAACGAAGCGAAACAATACTGAATACCGAAAAGCATAATATCGTCCAATAAAATGCAATTTATGTAAATGAACCTCAAAAACAGATTCGAAGACTCGAAGAAGAGCTGATGCATAAGAATTAGGTTTATCGGGAATGAAGTGACCAAAAAAGTGAGCGATAAGTACTTCCAGAAGTCGTTTACCCGAAGAATATGAGTGCAATATCTGTTATGCTCTTCAGTGAAGTTTTTCACCGCCCGAAAGACACAATCAGTTTTACCATCTTTGCATAATTGGTCGAAAACTGTTTCGATTCCATTATTGATCTTGTCAATTCTAATATGTTCGTAATAAGTTATGATAATGACCATCGCAAGAATAACAATAGCATCAGTGAAGAAGATAAAGTTGAGAAGCATTTCGGTTATGTGGAAGAATGCAGACAATAAGAACAGTTGGATGTTATAGAAGGTGAACAAGATCAAAGTCCGATTGATAGCACCGATCATTGCTATGGACGAGATTTGTTGATTACAAATTCAATTAACAAAGAATAAACTTACTAAACAAGAGTATACATGGTGTTAGTAATTTGTAGATTATGTTCATTGATTTTTTCAACTTATTGAGAACATCTTTGTCAGTCTGTCTGAAGAGGAATATCTGCTGGACTTTACTTCTGGTTATCTCAAAGATTTGTGTCCACTCGTCATCACGTCTGCTGTTCGACAATCGGAACCAATAATTGAAAGCAATTCCCAAAATAGCGATACATAGGAACAGTATTTTGGTATAGAATTCAATACCCCCGAGGAATAAAGACAAGTCCAGAAGAATGAGTCGGGTCTCGCGGGACATAGGAATGGACAGACATATGCAATACTTCAATAGAAAGACAAACCACAAGAGTTGTGTGAAATAATTGAAGAAAACAATTGATTTCTTTTCTGTCTTACGATTTCTTTTCTTAAAGCCATCCAAATAGAAGTCAATCCAGAAATTCTTCACCGGTTTGTATCTGTTTCTCGAGTCAGACAACTCTAAGACCTTTGCGATCGTAAGTCTTCTGTCCATAAATTCAGGTTTTAATTCAAATTTTCTCAATCAATATCTGTTTCCCAGTGACTAAAAAACTAGTTTTGAAACCAAATGAGAATTCTTCAGAAAATTTATCGATATTTCAGTGAATGTTAGAGATATGTGACGAATATTATCAAAACATTTATTATAATGACATTGAAATTCTTATTTTAAAACTAAATGTTTGTGAAATATCTTCAAAAACAAGTCATTAAACTATTTAAATAGAAATATCTCACGATTTCATTTAAATAAGCTCTGGACTGAAAATTCACATCCAATGTCGACATCGAAAGCTTAACTTGGTAACATCTATTAATCCAATTTAGTATTAGACAAATTGGCATACATTGTAGTAACTTGGTCATGATGGGAATCATGTAATTGTCGTATAATCACATCTTTCAGTTATGTTAGAACTCATCTTATTAAATTATGCAAGATCAGGTCATTTAAAACGGCAAATCGATATGTCTTACCATGGTTACCATGATTCTTGGAGATTTGTTATTTAAAGAGCCGGGAAATTAACACTCGTAGTTTTTTAACATGAACAATTGTTTTAATTTCAATAAATGTAAATGATTTATTTTATTTGATGCCTTGATAACAGTGGGCCTATTAAGATGAGGTAAAAGTGTTTGACAGTGAAAAGTATTTTCGCGATATAACCTTCAGTCTAGTCAGTAGTCACAAACCAGTGCTGCAGAGACTGTAAAACACTCTTCACTGTAAAACCCTTTAACCCATTTCAATGGATCCACTGATTGCTAATCACTCTTTGTTTGATTATTTTTATTTCCCCTTATGCTGAAAGCTATAATAAATGAAATGCCCTTTATACTTGAAACATTACAAATGAATTCAATGTATTAGCACATCTCTTGAACCTCTTGAGCCGACGCTATGTTTTTCGATAACTTTAGGCACAAATTATAATTAAATTATTAATGCGTTTACAGAATCATAGCTCTGATAGAAGTGTCAGAGGAGTAGAGTAACAACCCTTTTATGGCAGTAGTGTTTGCATAACAACAGGATATGAATCCCATTATAATTTGCAATACTTTACAAAAACATCAATTGGTATATCAATTGAAAATTGAGCAAGCTCATACACTGGAATGCTTTTAACACCTTCGCGGAGTTCAAAAACAAAGTGATCATATCTGATGACAGAAAATTAATAATCAGTTTTACATATTTTAGTCATAAAATGTGATTAATTAATAGAAAATTCTCAAAAGCTTTTACAAAAGTTTACATCTATCAAGATTAAATTAATTAATCACTTAATTTATGCTTAAATTTGCTAAAAATGGCTTCAAATCTGTTTAATAGATATTTGTTGATCGCAATTGTCTTAATGTTTGTCCGCAAATCAAAGAATGCCATTGAGACCAATGGACCGATGCTTTTGGTCGAAGGCGGGACTCTTGAGTTGAACTGCAATATGACCGAAAACAACTATTATATTCCGATTGCTTGGGAATGGAGAAAGAATGGCAAAGATATGGCCGACATATCTTGGGATGAGAAGGAAAGGTTGTCCACTACAAACTCTTATACCCTTAAAATCAAAGAAGCAAAGAAAGAAGATGAGGGCGAATGGACATGTGTTGACCCGAGGGATCACAAGAGTCAGGCGAACATCGATTTACTCGTTCGCCCCTATTTACTGCCCTTCGAAGCGAATGTGATCTTTGAAGGTAATAGAAACAAGTTTTCTCTTAGATGTACTGTTAAGGAGGACTTTGGAAGAAAGGCTTTTATCAAATGGTATAAATATAATGAGAGTCAACTCAAATCTCCGAACAAGATTATGGTTGAGCTCAACGACGAGGGACCCGACGGACACATCCGAATAAATGCTTGGGACAAACACGATCAGACCCTCACTATCGACAATGTATTGCTGTCCGACCGCGCATACTATGTCTGTCAGTCATCTAATGGTGTCTTCACTTATATCAACACTATTTTTCTTAAAGTGGAAGAAAATTTGGTTACTCTCGAGTCTAAAGCTCTAAAAACTAATCTCAACAATGTTAATATCATTTTGTCAATTGTTTTTGTTCACATTTTCAATAATTTGCGATAACTTTTTGCAAAGAATCAAACTTATAATCCTTCGAGTTATCAATATTTCAATAAACAAAGGTTTTGTTAAAAGTTTCCATAATATCAAAAACCTTTCACAAAAATATTCGAGATTAAAGTTCTATCAAAACATCTTAGGATTAAATATGCACTTAAATGAGTAAAATAAAGAAGTAAAATAGTTCAATTAAGTTCATTTTATTGTTGCTAATCAATCGATTTTCAATATAAGAATCATCTTTCAAATTCATGCAGAAGTTCCGTCATTTAAACGCAAGACTATCATGCTAGATTTCGAATTTACCTCCAAAGTTGTACACAAATTATTAAATAAACCAATTTTAAATGAAATTCTTGTAAACCTTTAAATGACAAACATTTAAGTGACATATCTCGAGGTAAAAGTCCATTTAGAGCTCAATGATATCACTTCAGAGATTAGTCCAATACTTGAGCCGTCAGTCGGGTCTCAAATAAAGTTCCGATAAAGAAGTGAAAACCATTTTCTCATAATTCGATGATAAAGAATACGAATTGAAATTCGATATAAAAACAATCGAGTTTTCAGTGAATCTACACTTGAGTTGAATCGCTGTCCAATATGTGGGCACTCAGGTTAGCGCAGATCTGTCTTCTGGTGATCGCACCCGTCATTTGTCGTCCGTCGGTCTTCGCCGATGAGACCAAGTGTGACAACAGTCACTGTTCGGAGCCTCAGCCCAACAAACTCAATGTCCATTTGGTTCCTCACACTCACGATGACGTCGGATGGCTTAAGACTGTTGACCAGTACTACTACGGCTCTAACACCCAGAATCAAAAAGCGGGCGTTCAGTATATAATCGATTCGGTGATCAATATGTTGCTCAACAATGAGAAGCGAAAGTTTATTTACGTGGAAACGGCTTTCTTCTGGAAATGGTGGAAAGAACAAGAGCCTGAACTTCAGGCCAAGGTCAAGAATCTAGTGAACAATGGTAAATTGTTATTTTTTCCATTCATTTTTTCCTAATTCTAAGTGATTTCCTATAATTCATCTTTTGATAAGCGATAACATTCAGCAAAACCATTAATTTAAATGTAAAAATCAAGATATTTTCAATAGATATGAATTGAAAAACAGCTGAATCGTAGGTTAGAATACCATAATATAAATATTTGTTTAATACTCTTACGGATCGATAACTTATGGCGTGTTTTAGATTAACTAATCATTGGATCAATTGATTCGACATTTAATTTGAGTAATCAATTGAAAGTCATTTCAAATCAAAACTGAGATAAAAAGCATAAAACAATTAAAACAAAAACCACTTAAGAATCGAAATATTAGGACAATCGGTGACAATATTTGTAACTAATCATGATATTTGAATAATGTTCAGGTCGTTTGGAATTCATAAACGGAGGAATGTGTATGAATGATGAGGCGGCCACTCATTACAATCAGATCATCGATCAGATGACTTGGGGTCACCGAAGACTTCAGGACCAGTTCGGCAAATGTGGTATTCCTAAGATTGGATGGCAGATCGATCCGTTCGGTCACAGCCGAGAACAGGCCAACCTCTTCGCGCAGTTTGGCTTCGATGGGGTTTTCTTCGCCCGACTTGACTACGAAGACCACAAGTTTAGGAATGCAAATAAGACTATGGAACTGATTTGGCAGGGAAGTGATGACTTGGGCAGTTCATCTGACATCTTCACCCACGCAATGGACATGGGATATGGTATGATTGACACTGCTCTATAATTAACCTTGCTAAGTTTGATTCGATCAAAACCAGGTCCACCTCCCGGTTTCAATTGGGATCTGTTGGGCAGTAACGAAGATCCTTTCATTGATGACCCGGAATCTGAAGACTATAATGTGGACAAAATAGTCGATCGATTCATTTCTTATGCTAAAGATTATTCTAAACTATACGCGACAAACAATCTATTGTTCCCAATGGGCACAGACTTCCAATACCAGGACGCGAACTGTTGGTTCAAGAATATGGACAAATTGATCAAATATGTCAATCAAAGACAGGCCAAAGGTTCTGATGTCAATGTCTTCTATTCTACCCCTACTTGTTATCTTCATGGAGTGAGCATGGTAAGACAATGATCTTGAGAAATAAAACAGATCGATTAACTCAATTATTCTATAGGCGAACCATACATTCACCACCAAATCGGACGACTTCTTCCCCTACGCTAATGACCCGCACAGCTATTGGACCGGATATTTCACGAGTCGGCCCGCAATCAAAAAGTTAGACAAATACGCAAATAATTTCCTCCAAGTCTGCAAACAATTGGATGTCTTGAGTCAGAACAATGGGAAATATGACGATCAGATCAGTTATTTAAGGTATTGGTTGGGAGTATTACAACATCACGACGCTGTGGCCGGTACTGAGAAACAACACGTGGCCAACAATTATGCTCTTAAAGTGGATAAGTCTATAGCAAAGTGTAAGGATGTCATCAATCAGTCCCTCAACAAATTGGTATCGAAGGGAGAGATCAAAACCGAGCAAACCTTCTGTCAAACCCTTAACATCAGCGCCTGTGCCGCTACAGAAGGCAACGATTCTGTGGCCGTCACACTCTATAACCCTCTCGCACATCAAATCACAAAATTGGTGAGACTTCCGATCACTAACAAGAACTATCAGGTCTTAGACCAAACGGGAAAAACTGTCATCAAGTCATCAGTCGTTCCGATTCCGGCAGCGGTTCTCGCTCTCAAAGAGAGAGTCAGTAAAGCAACTGAAGAATTAGTCTTCGAAGTCGATATCCCGGCCCTCGGGTTCGTAACCGTTTTACTTAAGTCTGGAGGAACCGCTTCAGAACCGGTCAAAGTTAGCAAAATAGCGGCTGAAGTGGTCGTCAAATCAGAGAAATTCAATGTTGTATTCGACAAAACCGGAAAACTTTCTTCAATTCAGTTGAAGAACGGAAAGAATATCGATATTAAACAAGAATTTGATTTTTACAAAGCAATGAACGGCGATAACAGAGGAGCCGATCACAGGGCTTCTGGAGCTTATGTCTTCAGACCTGATGGACAGACCCCCACTTTTTACAATCAGACCGCAGTTGAGTCACAATTAGTGGAAACGCCTTCAGTCACTGAAGTCCACCAAAAGATCAATGATTACATCAGTCAAAGGATTATAGTTTACCCGAAAGCAGATTTCATTGGATTTGATTACGTGATCGGACCCATACCTGTAGACGACAAGGTTGGCAAAGAAGTCATCTCAAGATTTCTAACCAATCTCACCACAAATGGTGTCTTCTATACCGATGCCAACGGAAGGCAACTCTTGAAGAGAATCCGAAACAAGAGACCGACTTGGAATCTGACGGTCACCGAACCCGTTTCGGGTAATTATTATCCGATCAACAGTCGGATCGCAATCACAGACGAGAAGAACGACGTGTGTGTTGTTGTCCTCAACGATAGATCACAGGTTTGTTCATTAAAACTCATGGAATCAGTTGTTTAATATTGAACTGACTTTAGGGCGGATCGAGTATTGTCGACGGATCTGTTGAACTGATGGTTCACAGAAGAGATCTTCACGACGACGCCTTTGGTGTTAGTGAACCCCTCAATGAGCCCGGATTTGATGGCAAGGGTTTAGTCATCAGAGGAAACTTCTTAGTCGTGATTTCGTCCATCGAAGAAGCGGCAGATATTCACAGACAAGTGGCTCAAAGAATATTCTTAGAACCACTGATCACATTCAGTGCTGTGAAGACTGGCTCTGAGGATGACTACTATAAGACTCACACGACTTCCTTCACGGGTCTGACCCAAGAACTGCCCCAAAACGTTCATTTACTGACTTTAGAGCAATGGAAAGACAATCAATATTTGATACGATTAGAGCATTACTTCCAACAAAACGAATCCAAAACTCTGTCCAAACCGGCGAAAGTGGAGCTCAAGAGTCTGTTCAAAGCCTTCACTATCACCGAAGCAGTTGAGACCACTTTGAGTGGCACTCAGGACAAGGAAAGTGTGGATCGATTGAAGTTCAAGAATAACTCCGATCCCAAACGATTCGAACCACAAAAGAGTGAATTCAATAAAAATGACTTAACTGTGACTTTGAATCCGATGGAAATCAAGACTTTCATCGTTAAAGTCAAAGCAAATTAATTGTAAACATATTTGAATAAAATTTGTATTCATATCGTTATTATTTGAATCATATCTTCAGTTGAATTGAAGTCAAGTGATTGAAATTATGAATCAGATGTATCTCAAGTCAAGGGCTCTCATATTCAAGTGAAGCCATTTTTATGAATATTCGTGAGAGAAATATAAGAATCTGTGAATTGAATTCATTATATGTCTAATACTTCTTTGAATATAACTTACGAAATAAGATTTGAATTGGTTTAATATAAAGAATATCCAACACCAAAAACCAACCCTTTTCTTACCTACTCTTTCGATAAATGAGGATAACTGAAGAAAAATTGAATGAAGTATTGATTATAAATCCTTAAATCAGAATACCTTTAGTTTGGTTTTGAGAGATACGGAAATTTCAATTCTTGAATGAGAAACGAAAAGAGAATTCAAATATTTATACGATTTGTTGGCCTCCGAGTGAACTGAAGAACCGGTGAATATAATGAAATTGAACAATGAAATATAGATAGATGTTATATGAACAATGTAACTCCATATTAAAATTTTCCAAATGTCTAATAAAAAAAGTAATCATTTCTGTTGTAATTTTATCGCCTCTTCAGAGAAGTAATTTGGAAATGAAAAACAACATCCATTTTCATAGAAACCTATTGTTTCTAATTATCGAGTTATGTATCGAATCTCAAGTCAAGGGTTTTGATACTCAAATGCCGTCACTTTTATGAATATTCGTGAGAGAAATATAAGAATCTGTGAATTAAATTCATTATATATTTGATACTTTTTGACTTGAAATGACTTACAAAATAAGATTGGAATTGGTTTAATGCGAAGAATATCCAACACGAAAAACCAACCCTTTTCTTACCAACTCTTTCGATAAATGATGATAACTGAAGAGGAATGAGATATGATATAAATTCTAAAAGTTTATCTTAATTTACCTTAAGTTTTTTCTTAACAGAAGCAGAATTTCCGATTCTTGGATAAGAAACAAATATAGAATTCAAATATTTATACGATTTGTTGGCCTCCGAGTGAACTGAAGAACCGGTGAATATAATAAACAAGAAGATCAATGAAAAAGTCACCGAACCATATGAGAAGATAATGAGAATAAATTTGGGCAGTTTTAAGAATATTGTTATATGAAGTAAACAAACAATAGATGTGCCGAATGTTAGCCACACTTTTGCCAAGAATTTCGACCAATAAGTGATATTATATTCATTGATCTCTGAATACAATAAATTAAGAGAAAGTAAAATGTCTTCAATTCTGTTAAAATTAATTCCTTTTCTCATTTGGAATATTCTTTCATTTGTTTGTCTGAGTTTTAATTTAAGATATTTACAGATTATAAAGAAGTATAGGAATTGATAGCCAAAGATATTCCAGAAATAGTATCCGAACAGACTTAAGAAGAATGAGTGAAGAATTCCATAGAGAATGGTATCGAAAATTCCAAAATGATAATAGAAATTGATTGATATGAATAACCCTGCCACAGTGGGCAATAAATTATTATTAACTTTTATGAGTTCGGACATTCTTTTGTTCGTCACAACCAATTGTTTGGCACGTCTTCGGTCAGTCAGACCAATACTACTCGGAGTAACCAAACCGGACATCATTTTAAATATTTTAATAAACTTTGGTTTTATTCCGCGGTTATAGTTAAAGGAATAAACGATTTGCGAACCCAAAATAAAAACGGTCAGAAAGATTATTATCAGGTTTATATAGAAATTCATTCTGCCGTACAAATGGGTGACATCACCCAAAAGTTTTAGGATGTGATCGTCTTTACTATCGATTCGGATGATCGCAAGCTTTGAAGCCGACAAAAGTAGACAATAGATGGTAATAAATATCGGTTCGTTAATAAGTTTCCTCTTCTTCTGATCAAATCTGCTCGAAGTCGGGGCTAAACCGATGTCAAAGAAGATATCGTCCAAAGAATCGGTGGTTAATTCATTCGGTACTAAACTATCAAGATTGAATCTTCTTTCGAAAAACATAACAAATTCTCGATTAACAACGTTATTCAACTTAACAACGAGAAATCGAATTAGGTTTTGGATTGCTTTAGCGAATTGACGCACAATGGGCAATTATAGATATGGATAATATCCAACGCCTCATATAATTGGCTCATATTTGGCAATGAATTTAAGAATTACAGAACCAAATCATTTCTGTCAACGAAAAATTAATTCAAACTTTTAATACAATATATCTATAATTATCAAAAGTCTAGTCTTCACTACAATTAAGGAGAAGTAAACATCTTTTTAATTGTTAACTCAATTGAGTAAAGAATCTATTTTTAATCCTGAAATTACAAAATTAAGCTAAACTAGAATTCATAAACTAAAGTGATGTTCATATTAAACATTTCCAATTGTAAAATATTTAATATTAACGTATTATTGAAGAAGTAATCAATTTTATGTCTTCTCGTTAGAGAAGTAATTCGTATATTAATATTGTTTTCTGTTTTATATCCATTTATTATTTCTAATTATTATAACTTCTTTCGTAAGAAAAAAGAGATCTAATAATAACCCAAATGACTACTAATTAGAGCTCAACTGGTATTCAATAATTTTTGTTTAGTTAGACGTAAACTAATTAATATTTTTAATTATCATTTGAAAGATCAGTCTTAATAACTCGATCGGTTTGATTAATGATGTTTCATGAGTTTCACCATTATATTTCACTCTTACAGGGCTTACTAATGAGCCATAGAGTGATAGAATTAAAACTTTATTACTTAAGAAGTTGTGACAAAAGATAATTGATTTCTGAGATAAATACAAAATTGATTGGAAATAATGAAACGATTGACTAAATAAATGACAAAATAAGAGAAAAGTTGCGAAAAATATATTTAAGTTAACACAAAATTAAAGACAATCTCATTATTCGGTTTCCATTCGCCAATTGTCCAGATCTTTGTCCAACTGGTCTCTGTCCAGAGTCGGGTCCGAACGCTTTTGGCCGCCTTTGAACCCTCCTTTGAACCCACCTCTGAATTGTGAGTTCCGACCTCTGCCGGCGTTGCCGTTGGACTGTCGTTGTTCTCCTCCACCACTACTGTCTTGAGTTTTATCTCCAATCACGCGTATTCTCATCGGACGACCTTTGAGTCGGGAGGAAAGACACGTATGTTATGACCCGATGACCGGTTCTTTGGGCATACCGTCGAGAGGAACGCCGTTGTATTGTTTCATAGCTTTTTCCGCATCGAAACGCATCTCAAAAACCAGTTCTGCGGTTCCCAAAGATTGTCCGAACTGATCGTAATGAACGGTCGACTTCTTGAGCGGTCCGAATGAGGCGAACAACTCAAACAAGTCTTCGTCGGTCACAGAGTAGGCCAGGTTTGAGACCATCAGACGACACGACATTGCATTCATTCGCCGCATGTATTGGTCGGCGGGGTTTCGATTGAAACGTTGTCCACCAGAGCCGCCGCCACCGCCGCGACCACTGCCACGGAATCGCTGTCCACCCGTTCGCGGCCGAAAGGTGTCCGGCTTTGACCGCTGTTGTAGTGACGAACCTCTTCTGCCTCCACGTCCGCGACCGCGGCCACCAAACGGTATCCGATCTTTTCTGATGATGTCATCCAAAGACATATCAATCCGCTCATTGTTGGCCATTACTTCTTAAGATCACTCTTCGGAAGAGATTCAGACTTTAAGACTTGATTTGACTCAAGATTCAACTTTAAATT
>JAQGAJ010000604.1:0-13767 GCA_034689365.1 Liebstadia similis
ATTTTTTAATAAATTGCTGGTTTAGATAAAATTAACATCTACTTGTATATCGCTAAATGACAGGAGGGTGACTTTTGCCACACTTTGATAGCAATGGAATAACTATGTAACTACGAGGACGTAATTTGTGTGTTCAGTAATTAATTAATTAGTTCGTTCTGTTTGAATAATAAATTACGTTCTTGTAGGAACATATTCATCTCCTTGTTATCAGTCTGGTATAACCCCCTTATAAAAAAGGTTAAATTAGCCCCTTCCATTGAAAAAGCATTAAAGGGGCAAAAATAAGGCTGAAATGGAACATAATAAATGACGTACTATGGTACGGGATGGTCACTTTCCCGTCATGGCGGACCTTGATGACCACTAAGTAATATTGTTGCTTAGTTATAATTATATTTATAGTTAAATTAGGAACAATAAAATTGTGTACACCCATAATAGAGGTTCATGTGTATTTCTAAAAAAACCAATTATCAGTGACCGCGCGCTTTCATTGTTGAGACAAAATCTCAATTTCTTCCTCAACGTAGTAAACTGGTCTGAGACAAAATCTCACAGTTCTTATTATTGAGTTAAGCAAATATTTGTTCGAATACTTTGTTTCAGATTAAACCGAATTCATCAGACTTTGTGTCCACAGATAGACATTCCTCACAATGAGAGCCATCCCTGGGCTCAGGTCTTACCCCATATCTGTCAGAAGGATAGGTCTGACCCTAACTCTCATCAAATCAATCAATTTCTTAATAGGGATCAGAAAATGTGTCAAATTATCTGAAGAGTCAGTGAAAACCATAAAAATATTTCATTTTTATAATCCGATCAATTCATAGGACAATCAAAGAATGAGATAACGGATCAAATGGATTGGCGATAAAAGTCTGGCCATTAGTGACGGTTGTGCTCAATATATTCCGGTCAGAGATGTGTCGAACGCTATCACTGATTGAGATCTTGTTCTTTGACTCTGAAGAATGAGTTCGATATTCGACTTAATCAAGAATATGAGTTGACTTTTAATTCGATTTTATAGTCTGTAAGACTCGAATCGTTATTCGAGACACCGATTCCTGAAGTTATAAAATCTCTTTTTTCTACATCTTTTAACTCTAAATTACAAATGACTGGTATTTAAAAATTCTAAAGTTTGAGGTCATCTGTGAAATGAATTTCAAGTTCGCTCATAAATGAGTTGTAGTTTTGTTCAAACAAATTATGTCCTTAATTAGCGTTTTGTCTCAATTGGATTAAAAATAATAACTAAGAAAATGCTTTAATTAACAATAATTCTGAGAACTTTGACTCCGATTTCTGTTTTAATTAGTTTTCACATTTTAGACCATCTCTGAAGTCGTGTTAAGTCATAGCTCTTAAGGATGTGTTCAGAACTGGAATCTCAAACAACAAAACGAGTAATTCATCTGAAGATTTGAATAAATCTAATTATTTTTTATTGAATATGACAACAGATATACAAAACCTAGTCTTTCACTCACCGAATATGAGTTCTGGAAATAGGGTTAATAGGGTCTGGAAATGTGTTCAAAAGGGTCTGGAATTGTGACTTTTGTTCGTTGAATAGTTTTGTGATATAAAAATCTAATTTAAATATAAGCATAAAAAATGAAAATCAAATACTTATTTACTCAATCATTACCAAAGCCTTTGAGCCAAAAGAAGCAAAAGATCTTTAATCCGATGCAAACATTTAGGTCTCGATATGAAGAGAACAGTATTTCATCGCAATTATGACAAATTGAAGTTTTTTGGCCCAAAAATGTTGGAAAATATGAAATATTGTGATGTAATTGAGTGTTAATGAAGTCTTTTCTCATTAAAAGTGCATTAAATGAGGAAAATAGCGAAACATTGAAAACCCTGTAATTAAATGTTGAGTCAATTCTTGGATAATATTGTTTTGATTAATTGAATTCCGATAATAATCGCGTTATTAACGATTTTCTATAAATTTTAAGCATTCTTTCCCTAAATTTCACACATATTTTCAATGTTTTTAATAATCGCATAATTGGTTTTGAATTTAGTTCAACTCATTCAACGATGAGTTCAACTCTTGAGACAAAAATCATTCTCAAAATATATATTTATAACGATTTGAATACAGAATTTATATGAAATGCAATCAAAAAATTCAATTAAAAACTGTTTATCTCTGATATGGAGTAAAGAAAAGTTTGATTGGATTCGAGCAGAAATTTAATTTGAATTTTATCGTCAATATTCAAACCATTTGAGAGGACCTCCGCTTCAGACCAGTCGTTGCCGTCAGAGCTCTTCGGAGTGGAAACGACTTCTCAGAGACTTTTTTGACGTCTAATTATTTTATCGTTTATTTCAAACTTTTTCTTTCATTAGATCTCAGAGATTGTGTCGAATATAATAAGAGAAGAGAAAAAACGAAAAGTTGTTTATAGTATAGAAAGTGGACTAAAATTTTCGATAAACTCCGAGAGAATCAACCAATTCATGCAAAAAAGTATCGATAAGTCAATCAAATATTCGTTTTCTTTTCTAATATAATTGAAATTTTATCTCAAATTCTATCCGTAATTCACTTTCGTTTGATTCAAATCAATGAAATGATTTCACAATCGAAATAGAAATTCAATTCAATTCAATCTGAATATTGTTTTTGCCAGAAATGCATTCAAAAGATTTGAATCAAAAGAACAAAAAATATCTCAATTTTGTTGAGAATTTCGAAACCAATAATTGAGTGCTGAATGAACTGAAACCCTAAACACTCGATTCATTCGCCCTTTATTTTTGTTAATAATAGGGCTAACAATTGATATCGAGATGAAACTTAAAAAACAATAAAATGCTCTAAATTTGGAAAATAAAATATAACCGATAGTTAACTACAATTAACTTCATTGTGAATAATCGCATCCAAATATATGATATTCTGGAGGACTCGAGAGATGAGGTTATGATGAAAAATGAGTGCTTTTCTTGTTTGTTAGATATGTTGAATGTCTTGACTCGGTTTCATTAAGAGCCCAATCGTTGTTCGAAAGTCGGGATCAATCAAAGAATAGTTTATGTCTTTGACGGCTTCAAAACAATCCATTTATTGGCATAAGGGGTCAGAATTTGCGTGAATTTCTATGAAGAATAGGTTTTATTGAATGGAAAAGAAATAACATTTATGTCATTCAGAATCAGAACATTTGATGAATTGGTTCGCAATGTATGCCAACTGAGAGCACACCCTATCGTTCAGTCAATTGCATTGACAAACGCTTCGGCCCTTTGTTTTGTTGGTTATTAATCGGCTTAAATGATGAATAAATTTAAATATTTATTTGATTTGAAAATATTATTCATTCGTTAAATGTTTTGTCGAAGCGATCGTAAAAATCCAATAAAATTGCCGATTCTTTGGGATCAATAAAATTGGGCACAAAATTCCTGAATCACGAGAAGTCGACGAAAAAAGTTAAATTCAAAGTTAAATTGATTGAAATTGACTGCAAAGACATCTAATCATTGGTTAATTGTTTGATAATCTCGTGATATCTGTTTCAGTCGAGCATCAGATCAAAGATTTATTGGCGTTCAGCCCAACAAAGGATGAGATATCGCAAACTCAGACAATCGTAAAACTGGTTTTCACTTAGATTTGGCATAATTTCTGAAATGAGTTTTCGCGAGATTATTAGGTATTTGGATAAATAGGAAAAACGGGATATTTTTCTCATCAAACAAATTGATTGACACAAAAATCAAAGCTTTGTCTGGAGTTCACGAAAGGATCCAATTATTATTTGACACCGTCTGTCGATATTTATCTTCACTTCACTTCTCAGACAAGAAATTACTCCCAAAAAGTGGTTTAAGACCTCAATCATTCAAAACACACCTTTAAATAGAAATCTAATTGATTACTCATTTTTCGCAAAATGGAAATTAATTCTCATTTCGATTGGGAATGAAAAGCGATTTTGATTTGCTTTCTCAGACACCAAATCAGATGTCAATCATTTTTCTATAAATTTCTATATAATTCTAATTGATTTAAGAGAAGATCTAATGAATTATAAATATTTCTTCCAATTTCTGATTCAATCAAATTCAGACAATCCGGTCAACACTGTATTCAATTGCAATCGGAGTCCAATCCCATTGTTTTCGTGTCTATTCTCACGAAAAGTTTCGTTTTGAATCACAAATTATATCATTTGAGATGTTATCGAAACCACAAATCTATTAACTGCTCGGCTCTGAGTTTATCGCAAATAACGGCCAATCAATCAATTGATTCAAATTTGATAATTAGATAGCGATTGTAATAACAGTTTTCGGTGCGAATATCAATCAACTGTTCCCTTGAACTCAAACATTGACCAAAACTTCGGTCGTATTCCTCACGATATCATTGTTAGCGACATATTATTCAACGATTTATTTCTTTCAATCAAATTCTCTGAGAAATGTATTTACAGAACCACTACTGATGTACACAAAAGAGAGACAACTATTTTCCAAAAAAACAGTTTCAACAAAACAGACATTCAATTAGTTTAATTGAATTCTCGGCAAACGATCGCTAAAAACCATTTCTATTCTGTCGGTAAACAAATCGCATAATATTTTTACCTTATTTTTACTGTTTTTCTCATCCCTTTTATTCAAATAACATATTCCGGGCCCTAATCTAAAACTACCGGTTTTTCGACATTTTTTCCACAAAAATCATAGAAATTGTTGAAATAAAAAGAGAAGATTTATATGAAAACAAGTTTTCAATACAGAGTTTATTCCAATATAACAGTGAATACAATATTCAGATAATCGAATCCATTATTCAGATAAACATAAATCTCATCTTAAAATTGATTTTTCAAAACATGAAAATATGGTCTCAAATAATATTTGAAAGCATTTCTACTTTTATTTTTTGCTTTATTTCGATTTCCATATAAAGTCTCCGCAAAAAACATAATCAAAAAATGAGCGAAATATTGGGTGAAATACTTTTCCGCTGCGAATATAATTGATTTTCTGGACATAAATGGGCAAAAATATAAGTACCCGGAGAGAGACAAAGGGATGGATAGAGATATACAGATAGAGACAAATCGTGTCTTTTATGTCCGAAATATAATTAGTCACAAAAAGAGAAGTGAATTAAACATTTCGATTAAAACAATTATTTGATGAGAAAATGATAATTGATATGAAACACATTCAATGAGTGATATTACAAATGTAGTGAATGTGGGATTAGTTGAGCCCATGAGCACCTCAAATGAATTTGCATTTCACCGTTTCGGACCATTTGAGACCATTTCAGACCGTTTGCCATCCAATCGGAGGTCTCCCACAAAACCGGATAATTATTACAAGAGTTTTGAATTAAATCCAGAAGTCATACGACATTCGGCTAAACGCCGGCAATACTCAGGCAATTGAGTTAATGTCGAGCTTTTTGTAAAGCGAGCCCTTCTTTCTTCAGATATGTGTTTCGCCGAACAATTAAATCTAAATATTTTCAGACAATTAGTTAAATTGCATTTCGTTTCGTAACGTCTTTTGGTCTCCGATTCTGTTCATTAATTCCCGAATTAATTCAGTCATCAATTTTAAATCATCTCATTTCTGATCACAATGGGAAACATTCTGTTGCTTTTGTAACATTCAATTTGGGAATCACGGGAAACGCGGGAATACGAAAAATAAAATTTCAATTACGAACACTAAATGAAATCGATTGCGATCTGTGTCTGAAGTCTAAAGAAACTAATTTTAAATTAAATTATAATTAAATTTTGATAAAAACTAAGACCAAAACCAGAATTGAATCGATTATATAAGAACTTAATAGCTCTTTGATTAAAATATTTATAATCATATCATTTGAATCGAGGTCTTTGGAGTAAACCAATCAAAACCTCAGTCAATAAATATTTCTTTTTAGTCGAAAAAATCATTAAATTTTGGTTAAAATAAGAAACAAAAAGTTTGATTAATGTAAAGAATATCGCGAATCATCGATAAGTGATTGAATGCTAAATAATAATAATAATAAAGTGAACCAAAATTGTTTGAACTTAACTGAAATATTCGGTGAAGACGTGAAACACACGAGTCTTGCCCTAAATTTCTGTTTAATTCTGAGTTCTATCGAAGAAAATCTATTTTAATCGATATATAACTTATCGACTGATTTGAGACATCCCTTACCGACCCTTCGGGACAGAGACAGAGCCCACAGAAGCCTTTCCACCGATCATTTACTGAAGAGAAGACCTGAATAAACATAAATGAGTTATGTCTTGAGTTTTGTCTCGAGTCTTGAATTTATTGATTTCAGAGTCGATTACATTATAATTAAATTTGTATCTCAGATGAGAGATATCACTAACGAAGGAGAGAATGGACCGAATGGTAGTCATCGTGGGTCACAAATCAAGGGCCAAATGAAGCGTTTAATTGGGCAGAGGTTTGAAAACATGGTCTCAGATGTTCGGCTCATTTATCTCGAGTCGAAGCGTTTAGTTCTTTTCACAAATTACTTGTCTTAACATGAGAATCAATATCACAAAATCAAATGAGGATGGGTGTTTAATTTTCTCCATTACAGTGCACAGAATGATACGAAAAAAGTATTGACATAAGTTTACACACTTTTGAACTAGATCGGTTTTCATGTGCAAACTTCGAAAGCGGATAACTAGAAAACTAAACTAGATATTTGAAAATTTTTTCCTGAATCATAGAAAGAATATGAGGAGGAATGTAAAACAAGAGGAAATATTAATGTAAACTATTAACATGTTTAGAAAAACAAAGATTAAAATTTTTGATCAATGATTTGAGTACTTTCCCAAGAGAATACCACAGTAAAAGTGGGGTCAAATTTATAGCTCTTTCATATCTCTATAAGAATCCGAAGAGAAAGTTGTGGTATTTTCTTGGGAAGACATAGTTTTTTACGAAAATTCTTTTTCGCTAAATAATCAAGAGGATTTTGTAATTTGTAAATTATAAATATGAATTTTCACTCAATTTTTAAACTTTCATATTTTGAGAAAGAGTAGCGATAAATTATTTTTGCATAGTGATTCATCAACATTTTGATGATGAGCTTGAAAAATTTTCTAACACAACATCTTTAATAGTGTCAAAAAATATAATTTGCATCATATTGTGAGCTTGTGGTTTTAAACTCACGGTAATTCATGAAGTTTAAATAATTTTAATTCAAGTTTAAAAAGAATTATGCACTTTATTATTGATCATAATTAGTTTAATTGTAAAACTAGTACAGATCTCAAACTGTTTGTGGAGTTAGACTCTCACTCACAATGAGTGAGACTTCATATCTCTTATATACATACAGTTAACCAATTATTTGCGTTCGCGTAGGATTCCTATCAGTTAATTATGCTTTTATCATAAATAACAATTAAATATTACTCTAATGGGTTCTCACAAATGTTATTAGCAGTAATGGAAACATCAATATATTGAGATGAAACGAATCCCTATCAGAGAATAACTAATTAAAACTTTTTAATTATGTCCTTAACCTTCAATACATCTTAATTAGCACATTCCAGATGTTCAGCTAATACTGTTTTTGATCGCACTCTATCCGTACCCAACTATTGTACGTTTGCACTAATAAAGTGATCTTGCTACAAATATCCTTCTTGAATTGGTCAAGTAAGCTTATTCTGAGTACATCAACGAATCTACTCTTTAATTGTGGTCAACACTTTCCCATAATACCACAATATTAGAGTGTTTTTGTCATAATTATATGATTCACAATAATTTCCATTTAATATTCAGAGTAGAAGTTGAAGGAAAAATCTATTAAAAGCCTGTGATTCAGTCATTGCTGACAATAAGTAATTTTTAAATAATTTTACTCTGACTTATGGCGTGACTTAAAAAATTCCCTGTGATGAAGAAGTTCAAAAATTTATCAATCAGCAATTTACCTTAGATTAAGTTTGTTGGAGATATATAGAGAGAGCGCTCAGCGACTTCTAATTACAGTCAGACCCCGATATAAGCCAATCCATGGTGCGCCAAGAAATATTGGCTAATATC
Source organism: Liebstadia similis (assembly GCA_034689365.1). Classification (NCBI taxonomy): domain Eukaryota; kingdom Metazoa; phylum Arthropoda; class Arachnida; order Sarcoptiformes; family Liebstadiidae; genus Liebstadia; species Liebstadia similis. The sequence continues at coordinate 8,092 of JAQGAJ010000604.1, forward strand.
GAGATTGGCTTATACTGAGGAAAAACTAGAAATGATCGCTTATGAGTTGAAAATTTTAAATTTTTTGCCTTTATTTGAAGTATTTAGTGATTTTAGATTGACTTCGAGGGACTTTTCGTTGTGAATACAAGTTATTTTCTAGTTTTTTAATTAATTCGAAGTTATCTTCCGGATAATCGAATTGAGTCACAAGTTTCCGCAAAGTGTTGATCGCATTCAGCCCATCATTAATAGTAAGATTTTCTTCGGTTTCGTCGGTTTCCATATCTTGTTCTGAATCATCAGATATTTCGACTTCAGAATCGATAACAAGTTGTTCAGGTATTGCTGTTATGAGCTCCGAAACAGGTCCATTGCAGACAACGTTGTCATCACAAGACACAAATTCATTGAAATCTAAATCAATTGAACCCAAAGCTTCTGTGATTTGGTTCCAATCAGTCATATCAATAGTTATCATAGCATTCACTTCAGTATCGGTGATCTCTTCGCTTAGATGTTCAGTGAAACCCGACTTTACGAAACAGTTTTTGATAATGACCGGGTTCATATCTTGCCAAGCAGTGTTGACCATGTGTATCGCCTCATACAAGTCAATGTCTTTGATGTCGAACTTCTTTTTAGCCTCGTAAATGATTAAAAATCGTTTGACTAGTCTTTGCCTATAACTTGCTTTAAGACTATGAATAACGCCTGCGTCCATTGGCTGTAATCTTGATGTCGTATTTGGAGGCAAAAAGAATAGCTTGATGTTTGACATTTCAACGAACTCGTGTGCCGTACAGTTGTCAACAAACAAAAGTATGTGGCGATTATCATTTACCATTAGCCGATTCAGTTGTCGCATGTAATCGGACCAGATATGCGATGTCATCCAAGCCGTACGATTAAATCGATAAATAACCGGCACTCGAGACTTGTTTCGGAAACATCTAGGTGTTTTTGACTTTCCAATGACAATTGGTTTCAGTTTTTCACCCAAAGCATTGGCACCAATGAAAACCGATATTCTTTCTTTACTTTGTTTTCCTGTCTTCAGTCGTTTACCTTTAACTACATAAGACTTGTTCGGTAACAAACGCCAGAATAGCCCGAACTCATCACCATTATAGATGTCCTTCAAATCGTAACCCTTGACTAGTTCCGGCAATTTAACGTTTATCCAATCGTTACAGACATCTTCGGGGACACTAGTGGCCTCACCATGTGATGTGATGAATGAAATTGCATGTCTTCTCTTGAACCTGTCGATGAACCCATTCGATGCCCGGAACAAGTCGTACCCGAACTTGGCTGCTATTTCTAGTGCTTTAGTTTTGAGTATCAGATCGTTAACCGGAAGTCCATCGGTCGGCGCTTTGGACACGAAATCTAAGAGTTGTTCATCAACTTCGGGATAAGTCGAGCCTTTGTTTTTCTTTTTCTGTGATGAAGTACTGGTTTTGAATTCATCGATAATCTTGTTCTTATTTCTTCTAAACTTGTAAAGATTATCTATCTTTACTCCATCTTCGACAAACTTGTCTATGATTTCAAGAAACAGAACATTTTGTTCGATCAATTTAACACATTTATATTTTGTCTCTAATTTGAAACTTGTTTTTGTTTTTTTGGCCGACATTTTGGTGTCAAATGACAATTTTTCAGTAATATTGTTCAAAATTACAGTTTGAAATAGTTTTGGCCAAAAATAGGGGGCACTGTTTATTCTACTGGTGCTCTCAAAATCATTGGTCAATAGCGGGGATTGGCTTTTATCGGGTTAACTCTTAGACGGGTAACTTAACATTACTGGTCCCATAGAAGCGGTCGGTGTTTTCAAAATGACCGGTCAATATCGAAATTGGCTCTTATATGGTTGGCTTTTAAAGGGGTCCGACTGTATATCACGAGAAATGACTTATCGCTCGATTTATCGCATTCAGGTATCAATTGTCACAAAACTCGGTAAACTTGGTAATAGTGGTAAATTATGAACTTGAAAGTATTGGCCAACTCAGCAACTGAGCTAAAAGACCTTGGATTGAATGCATTATCAATTCGAAGAATTATTTTTAATTGAAATTAAGGTCATATTTGTTTAAATTAATGAATTATCGCTCGATTTTTAATTGAAACCAAACTCGATGTCAGAGTCAGGTCTGAGTCATCCCATCGATTGATCCCGATATCAATTCATTCTTATCTCGCGATACAATTCATATAATTTTGATGACATAAAGGCCTTAATTGGTGTTCAATAGGTTGGGATTCAAAGTCAAAGTCACTTCACTTCCCATTCACTCAAAGTCTTGTTTTATTGCCTCAAAACTCGTCTATTATTTCCTTTGATTAAAGACAACTCGAATAAAGTCTTTTTAGCAGTGGTTTTGATGTCGAGTGAAGTCGAGCCTCGAGTCGATGCCAATACAGGTTTGCCGAGAGTCGGGTCTCTCTCTCTCCTCATGTGTTGCCTCTCTTTGCCTCTCTTTGCCTCTCTCTCAGGGACTGACTGTATGTGCAAAACAAGTGACGCCTCTCTGAAGGGCTGACTCGAGAACAACAAGAGTTGGAGTAAAAAGCGATACATAGAGTGATTGGAGTTATGCTCAGCTCTGCTATACTGAGCGCTGGAGTCAGTCCTCAGTCCTGTCCTTACGTTCAGTGCATTGCAGTCTCGACACAACATTCAATGCATTCCTCACTGACTGTCGATTCACACAAATTATTGTCATTTTTCATATCAATTCTCGACTCATATGAAAAGTGATTCACATTTTGTGATTTTGAGTTCACTTCAAATACAATTTGAAGTAAAGTATATTTTCGTCACTTATTTTGTGTTAATATATAAATAAATGATTAGTTTTAATCACAATTTGATTCATTGATTCAATTGAAAGGTTAGTAACGATTGTTAGACAATAGGAGTGTAATAATAGCCGATTGAGTGTCGATTGAGTGCTGGCATTGAAACCATTGAAACATTGAAAATATTTTTATTAGATTTAACACTCATTGAAGGCATTTGTCTCTCATTTGTATCTCTTTTGGTGTTTTGTTTTTATCCCCAAATCGTGTTTTTATTTCCCAAAACATAGCTATCATTAAAAGTAAATACGATTTTTGAGTGAAAAGCCATTGGATTTGAGTCTTTGATTCAATTGATTTCAATATTCAGTGTTTTTTGTGTACAAAACGAGTTGTGTTTGTCTTTTGTCATACTTTACAACAAATTGATGGCTAAATACAAATCCGGATTCATTTGACCTCAATATTAACGATACGATTGTCTGATTCGGTGATTATCACTGAGTTGTGCCACAAATCCAATACTGTCTTCAGTTAGAGCTCTGTTTAGCAGTCAATCAATCGATGGATTCAATCAATTAATCATATTATAAGTGATTAACCGATAAATGCATTAATTGTTTAATATTTTTGTAATAGTAATCGCGAATCAACTGAAAGTCAAAACTCGTTTAGGATTTCATTGGTTTGAATCACTTTTTATATCGATATCACAATTGAGTGCTATTTCCAATCGGATTATCACTTCTTCTGATTCGTGTCTCAAATGGTGGACAGTGTTTGACTCGGAAGTGCTTTCTGTGTCCGACCCTCGCCTTTAAGGACAATAAGTTTGTGATTGAATGAGTGATAGGTCTTAAGCACAATGAAGACCAGAAGAGCTAAAGTTGTCTACTCTTATGTACCACAAAATGATGACGAACTCAAACTAGACGTCGATGACATGATTGAGGTCTTGGACGAGATTGAAGAAGGTTTGAATATCTCATTTGCTCTGAGATAATGTGATAATTAGCTAATTATCTTAAAGGTTGGTGGAAGGGAGTGACCGCCAAAGGCATGACCGGTGTCTTCCCGTCTAACTTTGTAGTGGAAGTGACCTCAGACTCGCCTAAGATCAACAAAAAGGATGTCTCGGATAAGAGCGATAATGACTCGCTCGACGGTTCCAAGTCTTCACTCGACAACAACTTAAACGATGGCCTCGAGAAGAAGCCTAAACCTATTGCCAAAATAGGTTTCGGTGATATCTTTGCCGGCGGTAAACCTAAACTGTCTCCCATTGGCGACACCGCTAAGAACATCCCGAAAAAGCCTCCGCCGCCCACTCCGGCCAACGATGAGGCGGCGCCTAAGTTACCACCGAAGCCGGTCAGAGAACAGGCAAAGGTTTTGTTCGGATATGAGGCTCAGAATGAAGACGAACTGTCCATCAAAGAGGGTGACATCATTACGATTGTCTCAAAGGAGATCGAAGACGTCGGATGGTGGAAGGGAGAGCTCAACGGAAGAATAGCACTCTTTCCCGACAACTTTGTCGAACTGATCAAATCAACTGACGAACAAACCTCTAAAGCGGCCAAAAAGCCGGAGCGACCGACCGAAAAGCCTCCGCCGATCGCCGCGACCGCCAATTCACCGAAATTATCGAATTTATCGAAATCAGAATCAATTAAGAGTTCAAACAAACCCTTTGAAGAGTTGCCAAAAACTAGTGTCAGTTCTAACAACAGTTCCGTCAGTTCTGGTGTCAGTTCAGCGCCAGTTATACCGGGAAAGAAGCCAAAGGTCTTGAATTCATCGATATTCCCATCGAAGCCAAAACAAGAACCAATTCAACCCTCTGTTGCCTCTAGTGTTAGACCAGATGTCGTTCCGCAAGAGAACGGTTCCAAATCAGAGAAAGAAGAACCCATTAGTAGAACAAATGCAACCAATAATAGCTCAGAAAATCATTTCACATCAATCGACTCGACCAGCAATAAGTTGACTCATTTGACCGCAAATCGCGTCAAAGGTCCGTCTTCTCGACGCCCGCCCTCAACGATCTTCATTCCTAAAGAATCGGGAACAGAGTCTAAAGAAAACGGAGACATATCTGTTGTGGCGAACAAAGTTGAGGCCAATCCAAACAATTCTACCGAACATAAGCCAAACCCCGCGACACCACCAGAGAAGGCGGGTGTGGCTGCGAATGCGGCCGCCGCTCCTCCCGAGAAGTTGCCGCCGTGGATGGTTGAGCTCAGGAAAGCACAGGAGAAGCGAAAAGAGAATCCGGAAGAGTCTCCGCGAACAAGTCTTCACTCACCGACCAAACCCTCTCCAAATCGATTTTCTGGAGATTTCAGCAATAAATCACTTCCACAGACGTCACTCAACGACGAAACCAACAATGAGACCAACAATTCTTCGATTCATGTATTCAAACCATTAAAATCCACGAAACCCAACATAACGACCACTTCTGTGGCCGCACAGCCGGTCAGCGAAACGCCAACAACAGTGTCGACGACCGTAACGACAACTGCGACCAATGCCAGCAACAAAACCACAAATATAGTCATCAGTTCTGCCACAACCACAACAACCCCATCGCCAAAAGTGGAGGAAAGTGTAGCCACAGTTACCACCGATAAGAAACCACAGTTACCGCCGGTTTCGGCCGACGTTTCGGAGTTGGAGAAAGAGATTCGTTTGCTTCGGGAGTCGACTGTCAGTCGCAAAGACTTCGACACTTTAGTCAAACAGGTATTGAATTTTGTTTTACTTTAAGTCATATTTCAAGTGCTCTTCCACTCAAACCACTTGTAATTTGTTTCGCTTTTATTTTTATCTTTTGTTCATTTAATTGAAACTCTTTTGCTCTTTAAATGTCTCAGAATTGGG
>JAQGAJ010000605.1:0-13761 GCA_034689365.1 Liebstadia similis
GACAATAACAGTTCCAGAGGTTGGGCCAAATATGCCAGTAATCATGTTCATGTGGTTGTCTTTCCGGCGCCGTTGTGTCCGAGAAGTGCTGTGATTTGTTGGTCGTAAATATTTAGCGACAGACTGTCGACAGCGGTCTTTCTCTGAGTACCAAAACCTCCGAATTCTTTCCTTAAATTCTTAATAACAATCGTTCCGCGGGTTTCGGGTTCTCTCTCGAAATTTCGGGTATCGATGACCAGATCACTCTTATCCGAATCATCGGTTTTCTTTTCGGCACTTCTATACTTTGATGGAAACCAATAGGACTTTGAAAACGGAAACAACAGTGGTTTGGGAACGCCGTACTGAAAGGGCCAGACATTGTCCAAATACCAGATGAGAGTGACGTAAAGAAGATATGACAATAACATTAGGGTTAAGATCAACGCAAGAGTCAAATAGTTGAAGACAGTTGTGTGACGAAAGATTGTCGACCACTGGGCACCCGTTCCCATCACTTCGAACTGACCGACGATACCCATAGCCCACGAGAGTCCCATATTGGGCAACAGTGTCGACCACATTCGGGCCCCGTTCGAGCCCGCGATGTCTATTCCTGGCCGAGCGGTCGGACTTAAGATCGAGAGTGGAATCACATAACTTATGATCCATAGGATGACGGTTACGATTACGGCGATCACCGGTCGGTTGAAAATCGTGGTCAAAGTCATGCAAAAGAGTATCGTTTGAGCACTGAATATGACTAGAATTGCGAAGAATAGCGAAGAACTCGAGTATTGGACGATAGGATCGCCGCCAAAACCGATGCAATAAATTATGGTAAATATGAAGCTTTGAATTAACATTATTGTGAAGTAAGACAAGAAGTGAGACAACCAGAAGACCCAATCAGACATTCCGATCATCCGAAGCATCTCTTTGGCTTTGGCCGCCTTCTCGTCGGTAATTCGCTTCACAATCAGTGGACACATCACTACATAACTCAAAGCGATAGCCAAAGCGATCGAATCATGGATTGAGAACATATTTGATTCTTCGTTCATCTTCTTGTATGACGGATACGGATATTTGAATGCTTGCACTTCTCTGATTGTCAGAGGAGTAGCACTCGATTCGGACATTTTGGTCACAAATGCATTGTTAATCATAATTTGCAGTTTTGCGAAGCCATTGGTGTAGTCATCGAAGTCTTTGTTAGGACCCGGATATATCTTGTTCGGGAACAGTTTGTTGGCAATCGACGCCATATTACCGATTTGTCTGATCGTGTAATCGAGGGAATTCTTCACTTCATGAAAGACAATACCATAAGTAAGTGAAACAATCCTCGAATCAATTGATTTGTTGAGTACGAGTGACTCCATATGGGCGTCGACCGAACCCCCGGTGGCCAACGGTGTGAGTCTTATCAGCTGAGTGTTCGCTAAGTTTCTCGTCCTTCGCATGAGATCATCGGTCTCTGGAGTGGACGGCCCGTAGACTAGTTCGGAGACGAAGAAGTTATCGTCACCGAAAGTCATGCTTAGTGTCGGTTGGGTGAAGATCTTGGGCGGGGCCATAGAGGATACGGTTGGTGAGGCTTCAAAGCCAGGTCCGGCGGTAGGCATAGATATCTCATGGTTCACATCCACGTCCTGTCCTCGGGAATAGAAATATGCGACCAGTATTGAGAGGGCAAAGGGAGATAACAATTCAAAGAAGGAGGACATCCAATGACGTCTTCGGGTGATCCATGACTTCCATAAGAGTATTGCCAACTGATTGAAGACCAATCGATTGGACTTCTCCTCTGATTGTAGGCCTGTTTTGACAGATGAAGACATCTCTTGAGTGTCTCAGTTTGTCTCTCACTTAGAGTCTGACGACTCAACTATTTCACTAATTATTTGCCAATAATTTGATTAAATGTTTAATTGAATTAAAACTCAAAACACAAACAAAACAAAAGTGAAAAATGTATAGTTGAGACTAGTCTTCAAAAAACCTAGCACGTGATCTAACACCGTAAGTAACGTCACTCTACACTCTACCATTAGATCACGTGTGAGGTTTTTTGAAGACTAGTCTCAACTATATCACAACTTCAGTGCAATAATACAAACATTGGATTTACAGTTGAACTCATTGTCGGTCGGACTCAACACTCATTTCAACCAAACATATCTCAATCAAAGTTATGATCAAAGAAATTGTGATTTAAACTGATTGTAAGAATATAGTAGTCAAAAGAAGGATTAGTTAAAACTAAATCAAACAAAACTTGAATTAAAACTAATTAGGATTTACTGTAATCAAAGTCTTACTCATCGTTTCCAATGAAAAGCTAATGCTATACGACATCTATCGATGAGAACCGGCTCTGGACTGGGATTCGGACCTACGGTTGCCTTCGCTGACGAATCTGTTCCTCCGATAGACTCATAAATAGCTTAATAATTGACTTTTAATTATCGTAATTACATTTGATTATAGAAATCCAAGATAATTGCAATGAAAGCAAAAGCGAGACATTTCTTTGAATCGCATTCCGACTGATTTTGTCGTCATAACTAACTCGAACAAAGACGATGTGCATTGAACATTGAACATTGAACATTGAACATTGAACATGCTCATTTGAATAATGATCATCATTATTATTAATCGTTAAAAGTCACGCAAACTATTCTCAATTGAGTGAATCACAGAATTGCAACTCATTTGACAATTTGGATGATCTTTGTCTCGATTTTCTACTATTTAATGGCAACTTTCAAATCATATAATTCTAAACCATTTTTAACAATTCTAGTAAAATGTTTTCTAGCATTTAAAATGTATTTTTAAAATCAATTACCGAACTTATAATCCAATCAAAACTATGCTTCAAATCGATAAACAATTCGCTATTAGTTGTAAACAATTGAAGTCCTGAAGAAGACCTAAATATTCGTCGAAATGATTCAAAATATTATTCTTAAAATCTAATAAACTTTTCATTTTTGGGCAAATTTCTTTAAATTAAAACAAAAATAATAATCATATATATCTTGGTTAAAGCTTGTCTTTTATACATTGTTTATCAAATATTGAATTGTATTTGGCAAATGTCATTTGATATATTATTATAATAGAAAATCTGATCGTAAAGTTTGATAAATGACCGCAACTGTTGGAACTTTTCAGTGACCGAAAAGATGAAGTCATCAAAAGTATAAAATCAAATCCAATCTGAAGTATGTTTTCATAGATGAGAATAGTTTAAGGCTTAAACTTTAATCCAGTTATGCAGTCCTTTACAATATTGTTGATTGTGTGTCTGTCTTTAGTCTATGGTAAGTTTGAATTCGGAATTCATTTCTATAAATTGATTTAGTCCGAGGACAGGAATCCAATGAATCGAAGCCAAACCCGAAAGACAAGCCGACTATCGATGGACTTCAGTTTGGATTCCGAGCCAACACTGAGAGCAGAAAAGTTGGATTAAAGAAATTACAAGACTTGATGCAAAAGAATCTGGGCTTAAGACCGGCAAAGGATAGCGAGGACCGAGAGAAGCGAACTATTGGCCATCTTAACCATCATCAGCCCGATTACGTGGTCGAGTACGTCGAGTACTGTTACTATCCTCAGGACTATGTCTGCTATTAATCTGTATCTCTGTATCTATTTGTCAATAAAGTGACTGAGCGTTGTTCAAACATAACCTTGCGATCAGAATTAGGTCTTCTTTTGTCAGATGATTGTCAGTAAATAAATGGAAGATTAATACCAATGTTGTTCTGGAATAGAGTGAAATTGGATTCTTGTGGTGAACCAAATGAATCGATAGTTTTTGGTTTTATGCAAAGAATCTGTTAAATAATGTCAAGGCTAATGGTGTTAGTGATGCTAATAATGGTAAATTATGTGATACCATGTCTATTGAACACCCGATCGACAATCGATCCGATATTTGCCAAAAATGAATCATTAGTTTTCACTTTTCTATTGTCTAATCAAACGGAATATTAATTTGAAAGCTATTTGTTTTGTCGACAAATAAATTTGTTTTTTCAGTTCATTAAAATCAAAGCCGAAAATAGATTTCTAGGTTTCACCAAATCATAGATGATTTGTATTTAAAGTATTGGCATTTAATTAAGACCCTTATTCTAGAGCAAACTCACCTAAACTGTTGTTCATTTGCCACACATTGACGTAACAGAGAATCGATGATCATGTTCATCTGTCGGAATTTTCCCTTCTTTATGGTTTGTGTACTTATCGCAGGTTTGAATTTCAATCTTCATATGATTAATAGCTTTAAGATTTGTTAAATTTTTTTAGGTTTGGGATCTGTTGAGTCTCTGGTAATCACCAAACAAGACCTATCACTTCCAACCAATTCGGAAAACGTGAGTCCGATTCGGTCCCTCTTTTATCCGGTATATAAGCGAACGACAACCGAAGAAAGGACTGCACCACTTCTCCAATACCTGTCAGCCCAACGATCGGCGCCTCAACAATACTTCCCGGGAAGTGATAACAATTACCATAAATCTAAGGATTTGTCGGCTCGAAAGAAGAGATCGCTCTTTGGATTGGGTTATGGCTATGGCATGCCCTCTGGCTATGGCTATGGGTATGGCTATCCGTACGGAAATATGGGATACGGCAGTACTTATGGCACGGGTTATAGCGGTGGCAGTGGTTATGGTAATTATGGTTATGGTTATGGTTATAGCGGTAGTTATTACGACCCATACTGTGATTGGTAAATATTCAATTGTTTATTATCCTGTTTATGAAAGTTTTAAAAACAAAATGTTTATATAAATCAATGAATTGATGTCTACATTTGCAAAGTTATCAATACAAAGATGTTATTAACTAAATGAAGAATAAGTAGAAGTTTGTATAAAACATTGATTGACTTAGTTTTGCATTTAAACTCTTAAAGTATCGGCACTTTGGCTGAAAAAGTATTGAAAGCTTAGAAAGAGCTCAGAATTAAACAAAAGTTGTGCTATAATTAAAAATATTTTACTTTGAGATAATATCAAATCGATTATGAGTTAACTTTTGTTTAATTCTTGGCATAACAGGCATTAGAATAGACTTTGGTCTAAATCAAGACCTCTGGGCCTCAAATTTAAATCATGACTCTTATTCTTCGGACGTATGGCTGGTTTGAGACCAGAGTTATCGAGACATGGCTTCGAAGGTATAATAAGGGCATAAGATATGCATAAATATGTTTGTGAACTCTTCTCTTCTAATTTGTATTATAAATAACAGGAACACAAACGGACGGAAAGTATGATTAATGCAAAAAACAAAACGCAAACAAAATTATGAATAGTTTATAGATATAAGGGATGACACTATTTATGTTGGCTTCACTTTAAGCATAACTGATTCGTGATATAAATCGAAGTTTTGTTGAATGTTGTGCTCGTGAATGATGTGGTCTCTAATCATTACCATAGTGTTCATAATGGGCGCAAAGGAGCAGATCTTACACTTCTGAAGTATTCTAAACTGAGTCCCATTTGAAGAGACTGTTGAGATCGGAGCCGAATAGTGATCACTTGTGTTGACCAGAGAGACATCGGTTGGACGTTCGCTCTTCTCTGATGTCTTATTTGCTTTGGCTCTACGGATAAACGGATAAGTGATTTGAAGAACAACTAAACTCAATCTCACTTTTTCTTCCTCTTCGGTTTGTCTGCTTTGTTCTGTTTGTCTTTAGCAGACTTTTTCGGACTTTTGTGTCGGTTCACGACATCGATCTTCCGCTTCCTTTTAATTTTGGCCTTTTTCTCCACCAATTGAGTATACTTAATATATGCGGTGGCTCTCGCTTTATCACCTAATAAATCGGGACCGGGATGTCTGTTATTCCGATGTCCTATCAAATCCTGTTTCTCGCGATACTTCTTCCTCTTCTCGGGATCACACAAACTACATATGTATCGGGTCTTAAGAGTGAACCGATCGGGACTTTTCTTGAATCGATAGCTGTCTAAAGGTGTCAGACCTGAGTCCAGATCAATGTCTTTGAGGTCTGATGAGAGCCACAAATAGCGAGAGTCTGTTAACTGTTCTTTGGTCTCACCTTTGATGGCACTAACACTTTGAGCGATTGGCTCACAGTTCTGTTGTTTCGAAGGACCGGCTATTGGTTCCAACGATTCCAACGAATCACTGGAATGTCTTTTAACTGAATCGGGATTTATCTCGAGTTTTATCTCCGGTTTATTTCTAGGTTTCTTTGACATCTTAGGGGTAAGTAAAGTGTATTTTCCAATAGATTCTTGTCTATCGTTTATGGTATTGATAATTGCGATGTCTTTCCGATCGTTGTCCTCACTCACAATCTCTTGCTCACAGTCTTCCTCATCGGTGGACACTTCTTCTTCAGTATTTGCGTCCAAATCGATGGCAAGCATTCGGCCCATTGATAGCACTCTTGAGATCTGTTTGTAAACAAATAAATGATTGCAATTTGTTTTAAATAAAAGCGATTTGATATTTTAATTAAGGCTTAATTACCCCATCGTTTAAAATAATTAATTCTCGAGATATTAAACCGAAATATGACTTAAATTTAATTAAATATCAATTTAATTATAAATTGAAATCCGATTCAAAAATATTAAATGACTTAATGTTGAGTTTTGGGTCCTTTTGATGTTCAGAGACAGTAGTGAGTCATTGATTGACTCAATTGAGAGGCAATGTATCAAAAGGTACGACAACTCAATGACATTCCGTTACATCAATTTTTATTCACTATTTGTTGATAAAGTAATCAATTTTTGAATTGATAAATGATAAAAGATCAAGATTATTGCCAACTAATCAAGTTGAACACGATTTGAGCAAGTTTAAAAGTAAACTCGACTAAAACAAAGATAAGATTTGAAATCAAAGATGTTTTCACTCACTCGAGTTTGAAGAAGAGGTCAATCAATCCTTTATTTTCATTAAAACCGATAAAATATTAAACAATAACTTGAAATCAGACGAAAGTCTGTCTTCAGTTGTCTACAGTTGTGGTCACAAATCCATTGTCTGATCAGAGATGAAGATAAGACCGAAATCAGTGACAATTGATTACATGTTTATAGTATGCAAACAATTTGTGTCCACTGTTTATATGAAATGATGTGATAAACGTAAGCAATGACTGACCCCTTGACTGACTCTGCCCTCAGACAGAGCTCAGACACTAGTAATCCCTTTGAACGTAATGTTTGACAACAAGTGGTCCTCTCATTGATTGACTCCCAGTCCAACACTATTGGCGTCCATACAGACGTCTATAACCCGAGACTTCCGCCGATAAGAGATCGCAGACAAAGAGGTCTTATTTCGTGCAAATAATATCTTCCGTTTCATAACTAAATCCTCTACTATTAGGCAATAATGAGCTAGTTATTTATTAACTTTGCAATAACATGTGCGCTATTTGTCTTATAAGAACCAAGATCGATTGTAAAGGTACTTTAGTGAAGATCAAATTATCATTGCTGATAATGTTTTGATGATAATGTTATTTGAATTTGTAGTCAGTTATAAAAGTAATAAGAGTTTTATACAAATTATAACATTAAAGCAATTATAAGGAAAGTAATTAATAAAACGATAGGAAAAGTCGATTATTTCGACTCAGATTTACATTAAGTTTTGAGCCAAACATTATATAGCGATTCGCTAATTGTTAACACATTGAGATTCGCAAGGTGATAGTTAATTAACGTGATAATAACTAAAACAAGGTAAAATTTAAATGAAAAAATTAATAAAAATAAAGTTAAAAGTTGTGATAAATAATAACAAGAGTCAAATATTTGAGTTCATTTCGATTTATTCCGCTCAAGAACTTTGATCTTCTCCTTGTCCTCCGACTCTCTGGTTCTGATCCGTCTGAGAATTCTAGCCCTGAGCTCAGTGCCAATGCTGGGCACGAAAACAAAGTCTTCGGGTTCAGTCCAGCCTAAGAGCAGTCCATGTCTGGTCGGAGTGTGCTTTTTGGACCTGATATAAGAGGCGACGACATTGCAGTACTGGAGATAGTCTTTGTGGTCGAAGCGGAGGACCCGCCAAATGGCACTCTCGAGACGGGTGGCGATCGACATAGGGTTATGAGAACCGGACGGGATATCAGTTTCGGTCAGCGCCGCACTCAGCAGAAGACGTTGATCGACACGCATGTAATGATTTGTGTCCAACTTATGTCCAGCGCTGTCCGCCTTCAGCGAAGGCCTTCCGCTTCCGATATTAACAAATTCCACGTTTCGCTGAAGAAGAGATTGCGTTTCCATTTTCTTCGACATTGTCACCATTGGTTTGGTCTGACGTTTGGCCCGTTTGTGACTCGAAGGACCAGATATGGCATTTTCCTTGTCATCCAATTGCGGCTCTGAGCCGACCGGCATCTTCAGCTTGGCCTCGATCTCCATCATCTTCCGCTTTTGTGGCATCATTTTGTCCTCTTTGCGCTTCATTGTCATCATTTTGTGGATCTTCCGCTCAACTCTGGTCCTCCACTCAGACATCGCCGAAGAATTTGGGTTTCGGTTAAAAAATATATTCCAAGAAATTTAATAACAATTTATAAAATAACTAAAATTTATTAAAACGTTAAATAAAATTAAAGATAAAAATTAACATTTGTTTTGAAGATGTGGTCACTCGGAAGGCATTGACAATAATGAAGATCGAAATCAAACTAATGTTAGAAATGATATGAATATCGATGTCATTAATGACTTGAAAATAACACACAAATAGTTTTCTTCTAAATGAACCTGACATTAAAATTCACTGACCTTTTGGTTATATCACATTGGATTTACTTTTCAGGGATGGATAAGGGGTTAGACCTTAGAATCTATTGATAGAATTATCGGAATATTAAGAGAAAGTTTTGAAAAATTCCATTGTGATTCAATTTTGGTCTCTTAGTTGATTTGACAAGATTCCAATCACTGTTGCCCATCCCTGGCCCACCCCTGGCCTACCCCCTGGCCATCCCTACTTTAATGATCAAACTGGAAATGTTTGACTTAAGATATTTGATATCGATTTTACAAGTGATGAGACAGAAGTGATGATTAGATTCTTGAGTCGACTGAAAATATGGAAACCATTAATCATAGAACGACATCATTGCAAGTGTTGTCCAATATATCAAATTAATGACCAGAAAACTGAGCGGAAATATGTACCGACACTTGCGGTCAATTTCGTTGGCGATGTCGATCTCATCGATATCGAACTTCACTGACCGAACGGACGTATTCTTCGGCGAGTCTTTTGACGATTCAACGTCTCTGCTAATAGTGGGCACAACCAGTTCGATACCACCGTTACTCATATTCTTGATGTAAGACCTCTTTTGGTTAATCTCAGGCACTTTGAGTGATTGCGATGAGGGAACCTATAATAGCAATTATCGAAAATTACCCTTGTGACTAAATTGATTCAACATACCCTGAGTAGGTTACCACTAGACATGGTATTGTAAAGAGAATCTTCGAGGACAGAGTCTGAAGACCTGTTGGATATGAACGAACTGGCGCTCACACTTCGAGTCAGCCCACTATGGGTTTGATTATTCAAATTGTTAAGTCTTCTCCTCTTTTTGCTTCTCTTCTCCTTATGATAGATGAAGTTTACGGCCGCGTATTCCACGAGTGAAGCGAATACGAAGACTGATAATAGAAAAGGTGATAAATCAAGAAATTATCTATAATTTAGATAATCTCATTCGCTTGATATCAACCATCAAGCTCTAGAAGACTTGAAGAGTTTGGTTGACTTACACGTGCAAATGATAATCCATATGTCCATGGCATTGATGTAAGCTCCATTGGGTAGTTTATCGCGTACTGTCTTCGAACTGGTCACAAGGGTAAGCATTGTGGTTATACCCAATGTCACTCTGGCCGGTGCCGCTGGAATTTCTATCCAGAATGAAGACCAAGAAGTGATGACGAAGAGAATGGAAGGAATATAAATATCGAGAATGAGGTGAGTGAAGTCCCGTTTGAGGATGAAAGTGGCCACCAGTCGGCTGAAGGTCCCGGTGTGGGTGTACGTCGACTTCACACTGGAGAGGCTATAGTTAAGCAGTTGGAAGCCCTTCCAACTGAAGTCATCTGTGATCGAGAATGGCTTTTCGTCACTCCATTCCAGTCGCAAGAGATTGTCGGACAACTCATCTGAAGAAGTGGAAGGGTTAGGATCTGTTACTGTGTTTGATCTGATTTACTCGACTCTATTTCGATATCACACGACTGTTTGTCCATTGGATACAAACGAAAATCCATTTTACTCATAGCGTTGAGAAGAATTCTTAATTTCAAGAGACTTATCGTTAATGTGAATCAGATATTAGACAATTTCACTCACCTTCTGCTAAGTAATATCTTTCCGGTTGAGTAGACGTGCATCAGAACTGGTGTTTCGTTGCTCTTCTGAAGAACTTGAGGATCTATATTGTTAGGGATGTGCAGAGAAGGGGTCCAAATCCTGTTGAGGATCCATTCGCCGCCTTCCAAACGAACTTCTTTGTTATCTTTGGTGCCGATTATCAGTCTCTCGTCACTCCATTCCATTCGTAACAGCAGTTGAATCGTGTATTGCTATCAAAGTCATTGAAATCATGTGAAGAATAGGACTCAGACTTACAGTCTTCGTGTCATCAATCGATCCGAAGCTATACATAAACACATTTGTCTTTACTATTATAGGCACTGAAAGTAAAGAAATTAGTAATTTTACAAATTTTATAACAATTTTCTATTACTTTGCGCTCTCGGGTGAACCCATTTATTATATCCCGATATGAATTGTGAGGTCTTGTTCTGAAACAAATCGATGTCATAGTTGTCGTAAACTTTGTTGCACTTCAGGCTTTGCAGACAAAAGCCGGCGATCGAAAGACCACTTATAACAAGGCAAAGGTGTTTCATCGCGAAACAAACCAATACATATTGAATCACATATGAAAAGTGAATCCCAGACTATTTACTCGATTAGCTATTGATTGGAAATTTACTTTTCTTTTATATAAAAGATAACAAAGAATTTAAGCGACTCTTTGCGACCAAACATTATCTCAAGCCTTACCACAAATTAGTGCTTTCTTTGAGACCGGATTAATCGAAACCTCGATAACAGCTATTTTTTATCGGAAATTTCGCGAGTTTATTGTTATTTTTGCATTGATCCTTTGTTGATGCAGAATGTTGCAATCTCAGATTCTTTGCCAGATTGCTATTCGAGGGATTAGCCACCTTCACAAATAGTTACTTTCTCATTTTTAGCTGGAATCGGCATACCATGATGACAAACCTCTGTCTATGGATCTATGGATTAATTTACCGCTATATTCAACAGTTTATACAATAAATGTCATCCGAACTATTGATAAAATACGTCAAACCAAAGCTCTGGTTTGAAAATAACAAATTGAATAATCGATTGATTTATTGCAGGGATTCTGCCTTTGGTATCGATGAATGTACAACGGGTACATCAATTGTCTGCTGAGGTTTGTGACAATGCGTTTGATATTTTGGCACCAAATCCTACCCTTTGTGGCGTTGATCGAAGTTTTCTTCAGTCTCAGACGTGCAATTGATTTGACAGCTGTTCCCGACATTAGTTCGATGATAATGTCGAGCAAAACTAAATTAAAGGGTTAGACAAAGGAATAGATTATCTATCATAGATATAATATAATCCGGTTCTGTTGTCAACTATCAACTAGGATGTTGACTAAAATTTCTATTTGAAGTATCGAAAATAACCCAAACCCAGGAATAAATAAAGAATTTGATGATCGCTTTGATATATCGATTCCTCAGACATTGCTCTTTCAGGAATCGCTTCTCTAGTGTCTGATACTTAATCCCGATTCACCTTTCAATTGTGTATTAAGAACTTTGACCTATCTTTGGCGCCATTAAAGGCATTTTCTTAGTTTATTATCATATCATTTGGTATCTCAACGGAAAAATACTCATTAATTTGGTTTTCATAAGAATAGTTAAACTGATTGCTATCAATCAAATGGCAATCTTTTATTCCACTTCAACATATTTTATACTTGATCTTTGATTTTACCCAGGGTACTTGATAATTACAAAGTCATGGCGCAAACACCTTTTATTCGTGTTTATACCTATTTGCATGTTTGTACCGAGATATATAAACAATTTCCTTTTTCCGAAATATCAAATCGCATAAAGAAATAATATTATCATGATAAAATATAAAAATCCATTCAAATTGGTTTCGATTATAACGTTATCTCCTGTAATATCTGATGTCTGAGATATGTCTTTCACTCAAAATCTACTTTCCATTCATTTTATTGATTAAGTGTTGCAATGATTTGAAAATCTTTTAGTTTAATTGTTTCAAACATTGTATGAATTGAGAGTTATTTAGAGATAATTTGGTCCAAAAATGAAGCAAAAGATCCATTGAGTCTGTGATCGATCGGACTGTGATTTAGTTATAAAATGATCGAAAATCGTCTAAATAGTGATGTTTTGCACCAAAAGTGAGATCCGATTCAATCGGTTATTAGACTTCGCGAGCAATCAATTGACGAATCGATCGATCGCTCGGTTTTGACACTAAATGGCTTTGAATTTAATGTTTTGTTAACTAAACGTTTAATTTCTTCATTTAATTATCACTTAATTTGATCTAAACTTTGATTTGATTATCGATTATCACTACAAACGTCAAGACTCTTGGGTGAAGACATGGCTTCAGCGGTCAAAACGGGTCGATCATCTGACCCGAAATCCGCGTCGTTCTGCAGTCAGTTATGTATTCTTCTGTGGAAGTCATGGATCATCCGAAGAGCGCATTGGATATCAACGGCCTTTGAACTGCTGATCCCGATCCTAATGATTCTTCTACTGATTTGGCTTAAATCTCTTGCACGCGAACCGGACGCGACCGGAAAGTCGGGAAATGCCACGATCTTCATGAAACCCACACTAACCTTTCCCTTCGACGACATGAACCAGGGAGGAAGTGGATTTTACACACCAGATACTCTAATCTATGCCCCGAATACCTCCGAAGTGAATGACTTGATGGAAAGGGCCAAATCGCTCAAATCTGACCTCAAAATCATCCCGATGGCCACCGGCGAACTGGTCAATATAGAGCTGGGTATGACAGCTTTGAAAGGTAAAGCATCTTCCAAATATGGAGTTATCTTCGATGCCGATGCTTTGGCCAGAAATACCCTCGACTACACCATCAGACAAGGTTCGCAAATGATGCCCGGATATGTCCTCAAGTTGTTCCAGGATAAGTTGGCTCCGGGTCCGGCCGAGGATGACCTTAAAGACTATACCGATGGCTTCTCAAGAGTTCAAATATGGATCAGCACTGCATTTATGGCCAAAATGTCTGAATCGAATGCTAATAACCTGACGATAACCAAAATGGATGCCATGAAGTATCCGTTCCCGGCCTACGAAGCGGAACAAAATTTGAAATATTTTAATTTCATGGACTTCTTGGCCTTGTGTTACATCGGCTCGTTTGTGGTGTTTTGTCCACTACTCGTCAAAAGGATTACCGATGAGAAGGCGGCCAAAGCTAAAGAGATGCTTCGGATGATCGGAATGTCTGATTGGGTCTTCTGGTCATCTCATTTCATATCTTACTTCTCAATTATGGTCGTCCAAAGTCTGGTCATAACTCTAATGTTGTGCTTTGGTTTACTCGGCCAACCTATCATCAAGTATTCGG
>JAQGAJ010000606.1:0-13761 GCA_034689365.1 Liebstadia similis
CTAATTCTCTAACAAATATATAATAATTTCCATTGCAATCACTATAAATAATGTATTATCGGATCAAATCTCTAACCTATTGATCGACAATTATATTACATTATTATTGTCTGAAAATTAATCACTATTTGAATGAATTAAAAGCCAACGAACGGCGGAATTGCGATCAGAATCGCAATCATAATAACATAGTCTGAGCCCAGGCTTTGGTCCAATCATTTAAATGATAAATGAAAAGCATTTTATTTGAATAAACAAAAAATATATAAATAAAAAGTAGTTTATAAAGAATAGAAGACTTGAAGGGATGCGACGATTAATATGGACTAAAGTCGTGGTGAATCAGAGCCAAAATGTTTTGTCTGAATGTGTTTAATGTGCGACCGATTTATTTAATAGCCTATAAACTCGAGTCTCGTTTCTCATCGAAGGCTCAGTTAATGCCATTACATCTGAACTAATAATGAATTACCAGTTATTCTAATCCTGTGTTTGACACAAACGACAGAATTTGTTTCAAATCTATTAATTCAAAGTCTGGTCTCGTTTTCAGTTCTTTTCACTCTAAGTCTTCTATTGCTCTTCTTCTCCGGTCTTTGTGTCCTCACATCTGTGGTACTTCTCGTCGGACTCTGTGTGGTATCGCAAACCACGTCTCTTGAGTTTGGTATCACTTACGCTCTCTTTGTCTTGGGTTTGGACGCAAAACAGGATAACAGAAAGATGTTGATACCATGGATGGTGACGGTGACGATCACTACTTCTGTCGATCTGACGATGTGCTGCTTCTTCGTCAACGACAAGGAAACGGTATTCACTCTAACACTCATTTGAGTAATAAATAATGGAATTGAAGTTAACATCAGCTCAAAAGTGATTTCAACACAACTGAATACTAAATAAGAATTGTCAGTCCATTAGGGACTAAGTCATGAAAGACATGATAGACATGAAGACATGAAAGTACATTTCAAACCCGATGTCATATTCACTCGGTTTGCCGAAGAGATGATGCAAAACCTTAAGGAATACCTATCACAGCATTCATAAGACATTTACAAAATTCTATATCAAAAGCCAGAATAGATTCCAGACTTAATCATCAGTTTACTCAATAATTAAAACTAGAATAGAAAAATAGAATTAGATTTCAATGATTTGAGTGAATTGGCGGTCTCTTTGTCCGTGATATCAGTTTTGTTCACTCATTTTCAGTCTTCTCCATAACTTCTCCGAAGTATGTGATTTGCAATAAGAAACTTGAGTTCATTAATAGAATCCAAAAATAAACTTCAGGTACAAATCCAACGCACGAAATGTTGGCTAACATTATAAGTAGTGTCTTGGCTCACAAATTAGTTGTCAGGTATGGCAATCTTGAGCTAAACTTTATTTGCTTTTTGCAGATATTTGATGCCATCGTTTGGTTTCTTCTCTTCAGCGATATTTCGATGTGTATTCTCAATGTAAGACATTTCAACGCAACGTTTAACACCTAATTCAATCATATCGTATATCAAACATTGAGTTCTAATCATTTTTTTCCTCAGAAAAGTCATCTCTAGATTAAAAATAGGAATAGAATTTCTGTTACACTAAAATCTATTGAAATGTTTGTCATTCTTCGCAGGTTTACTGTATTTTATGTGTATATTCTCAATATCAGGAGTACGTGGAGGGCAGAGGAGGTCCAGAAGGAGAACAAGTAAGCTGTTCTGGTGGTGACGTTCGGATCTTTTAATTCATTTCAGACTATCTTTTGTTAAGAGTCGTCGCAATGATAATGACTTTGTATTACTTGCGCTTAATTTAGAAAATTCAAAGCGAAGACAAACCATAGAGAAGTCGGCCGAAGACGTGTCTGACGGCAATCGATCGCCACCTCCTGTGCGCCAAAGTCTCCCAAACAATGAAATGAGTCCTAAAAACAAAAAACATAATTCCGTTATTGATCTAACATTTAATAACACAAACAATTCACTCATCAAATGCGAGATTTATTCCAAAACATATCCTTTTATTGAAAAGAATAGCAATCAATTGGTCGACAAAACAAATTCAATTATTAAAGACTTCGATATTAAAATGTTTTATTCAACGATTTGAACGCCGTTTAAGAATTTAAATTTTTAAGATAACCATTGACTCGATTTTGACGAGTTTTATCCCACAAATTGTAATATATTATCGTCGATAATGCTTTGAAAATATATTAATAATATTTTAAAATAAAAGTGTCTATAAATTTGTAATTAATAATTAATACCAAACCATTTAAATTTTATTAAAAACTCGAATATAAAGGAATATTTTTCAAAACTCAAACATTCGATCGTATATCGAGAAAACGGTTTGATATTCAATGGAAAAATTCTAAGAAAAATATTTAAAAGGTTTCGAAAAGAAATAAATATTAAAATTTTTGAGAAATACAATTAAGAAAGGATTTCCATTGAAGAACATATTGGTTACAAATAACCAAGCGTATCTTTACATAATAAAATCATTCTCAATCCATTTTGTGATATTGATTTTGAAGTTAAGACAATTCGTTTTTCAACAAATTTCCATTGAAAAAAAATTTCAATTATTTTATAGAGATTTTTTTTTTTAATCAGAAATTGTTTTTATTATATAAATATTATTGAATTTATAAATGAATTATGAATTGAATACAAAATAATTATTGAAAATTATTTGAATGTTTGTTTGGCAGCGAATGTAAGGAATATCTGTTCTAAAGTCGTTTGTCCGACAGAATAGTCTTCAATGTTTAGCCTTTCCTTTGACTTCTCAATAGTACCGAAAATGTTGGCCCAACTGATCGATAGGTCATTGATCTCGAACTTTATTGAATTGAAGTACAATTCCTTTAATTCTGTTTCATTGAAGTTCTCGAACATAAAAGACTTGACTTCATCGATATGTTCTCTGACATTGTCTGAGACGCGAACCTTTATTTGGATGATATACCCCTTTCCGAACTTATTCTTCAGATGTTGAGGACTTCCAATACAACAGATCTTTCCGTTGACCATAATTATGAGTCTATTACAAAGTGCTTCGCATTCTTCCATTGAATGGGAGGTCAGAACTATTGAGAGCCCATGACTTAACTTCTTTGTCAACGCATTCCAAAGACATCTTCGCGCCACCGGATCCACACCTGTCGTCGGTTCGTCTAAGAATGAAACCGAAGGGTCGCCTAAAAGAGCCTTTGATTTGAGAGAAATAGTGTTAAAATAGTTTTTCTGAGAAATGAATATCAACTGACCAGAGCTGTACTCAGTTTTCTTTTGGTACCTCCGCTGTAGGTTTGGACCAATTTGTTGATATGCATATCGAAGTATAACAATTTGCTTAAATCCATGACTTGACTATCGATGTCTTTCTCTTTTATTCCTCTCAATCTGCAGAACAACACAACTGTCTCTCTTCCGGTCAATTGCTCTAACAGTCCTTCGAATTGTGGACAATACCCGATCTGTTTCTGAACTCTTTTTATGTCTTTTTCAACGCTTAATCCATTGACATATATTTCTCCGTCAGTTATGGTCACATCGCCGGTAATCATCTTAAAAGAGGTCGTCTTTCCGGCGCCGTTCACTCCAAGTAATCCAAAACATTCACCTCTTTTGACGCCATAAGAGATGTGATCGACAGCACAGAAGTCTCCGTAAAATTTGGTCACGTTTTTAATGATCAGAGCATCGGTTTCTATCAACTTCTTTAAGTCTGTTCTTTCAATTCTTGTCATTTCCATCACTACATCCGAATCAATCGACTCTTTCGAGCCTTTAATATGTCTGAACTTTCTCACAAAAAAATATTTGTATTGGAATTCAATTAATATGTTCTTCAATGTATAGAAGACATTGAGTTCGATCAAAATGATTAGACCCCAGTAAACAATTGCCTGACAACCCATTAGTATTAAAAGTCTTCCGATTCCAGGGTTTTCCGTACCGAAGAAGTTTTCATTCCAAGGGAAACACATATCTCCACATTTGTCTGCAGAGAAATGAGATTATCATTTGATGGAAGAGAGTTTGAATACCTTTGCAACACATTTTGATGGGTCCCGGGGTAGGAACGGTAACATTGTCGATCAATTTCAGCTGTTCTATCAAAGACTCAAATAGTAAGTAGATTTCGGGCGTTTCCTCTTCGATCTTTTGCGCCAATTCTTGTCCGGACATGACATCCAAACTACACACGTATTGAACTAAGTTCTTATTGCAGAAGCGATTTCCGATATAGTTGTTATACAAGTGATAGATAGATCTTCCGATGTTGTAAATCGGAAGAAATATACTGAAGTTCCAGTCGAGGGAATGACTCCACGCCAACAGATTCAAAGCGGGTAACTCTGTCGCCATCACTATTATGAACGTTGATATCCCGATCAACAGATTGAACAGACATATGAAGACAAAGGCAGTGGACGGCACTTCAAAGAGGAATGACATCAAATATACAAACGGTAAGAATGAGATGCCGTGAACTAAGAATGCGATAAATAAGCGAAGTTGTTGTCTATGAAGTGGTTCGATATTGAAGATCCAGTACTGAATCATAATCAGAAGACATGCCATCATATAAATGAGATAATCCCAGAGGAAACAAGTGATATAATACACAGATATTTTTAGTCCACACACTTGTTGTAAATGTTTTACTTTAACAGACTTTTCTTTGACCAGAAATAGGGCGAAAGTGGCCGAAAGGAAAGCCATTCCGAACATTAAGACCCATGAAATGTGAAACTGAATCAGACTATTGCGGACAAAAGCCAAAGTGTCGCCGGTGTTCGGCGGTAACGGATAGTTAGTCACTTCGATGGTGTAGTTCCCGATTCCGGTGTAATATCGGACGATCGCGTTGTTTATCGCCGACAGACTTACGGCGATTGAGTGAAATGCCTGGTTATTGAAGAGTGCGGTCATGGCTGTCATCCCTTCCCTTAACTCGTCCTTTGTTTCACTTCCTATGATGGCCTCTCGCGAAGAGATCATTGCACCGATCGGTGTGTGAAGATTGAAAACTGCCAAATCATTCAATTGCTTGGTCTCGTTAAGGATGTACTCAATCATTCCCGATGTCATTGTTGGGTCGGCAACAATCACTTCCTCCACTTTATCCTTTACTTCATATTCTTCTTGTTTTTCTGTCCGTATAAACTGAGAGATATAGGCGTTGATGAGTCCCGAGACTTCTTCATTTGGTGACTCTCTCACGAACAATGGGATTGTGGTTCCCTTGTAGTTATCGACACTTAATTTCCGTGGAATGCTTTTCTTGCTCTTTGGCCACGTCCTGATTATAAACGCAATGATAATCGTGAAGAACATTGCGGTAAACAATTGAGATGAGGTCAACACTGGATTACGCAAAGAGTATAAGATTTTCTTCAGTAATAATCCAAAAAATTGCTGAACTATTAAAGTGAGACCAGTATTGCGATCATTCGATTGCTGTCCTCTTTTCTTTGAGCTCTTCAAAGCTTCCACATCTTTGAGCGGATCTTTGGGTGACATTTCTTGCAAATGTTTCATCCCTTGTTGTGAATACTCGCCAACTCTGTGGATAAGACAAATGAAATCGATTCGAATTGAATTCTTAACTAAATATCTATTACTTGAGGAAAACCTCATCCATTGTTGTAAACGACATGCCATAGCTATCGATTCCGAAAGTTTGCTTATTCTGTTCCATGTCTTCGAAGAGATCAGAGAAGAGATTCCGGTTCTCTATTGGCAAAGAATATCGAACTTCAGTTCCCAAAGAGGTTTGAAGTTTGACTGAATTTATATGTTTTTGAATGAGTTGAGTGATTGGCTTCACATCAGTTGAATCGCTGGCCTTAACGATGACCAACAGATATCCGGAACCGTATTTATTCTTCAGGAAAGCCGGTGAACCGCAGCACTTGATCTGTCCGTTGGCCATAATCGCTATTTTTTCGGCCAAAATCTATTAAAAGATTATTTTAATATAAAATCGTTAGATCTCTTGAATGAACGGACGTCCGCCTCTTCCATGAAATGTGTGGACAACAGAATCGTTCGGTTCAATCGTTCTTTAAGAAGCAGATCCCAAATGAATCGCCGGCTGAAGACATCCATTCCAGAGGTCGGTTCGTCCAAAATAACGATTTGAGAATTTCCAATCAAAGCGATTCCGACCTATAAATAGAAATTGATTTAAATATGTTTTAAAGATTTTAAAGTCAAATGAACCGAAAGTTTTCTTTTCTGTCCACCCGATAGTGTGTCCGATGCTTTGAATGTCTTATCTTCGAGTCCTAACAATTTGACCATATTTTCAATCTCTTCTTTATATTTAGTTTTATCGAAGCCTTTTAGATGACAGAAGAACTTTAAATGTTCTTCAACTGTCAATTCATCGTAGAGGACATCAAATTGTGGACAAATACCAAGACTCGACCGAACTCTGTCCATATGCTTAGTTATATCGAATCCATTCACAAGTGCTGTCCCTCTCGAAGGCGGGAAAAGGCCGGTCAGCATAGAAATGGTAGTAGTTTTGCCTGAATTAAGACAAATTAAAATCTCGAACAAACATCACTCGTGATTACCGGCGCCGTTGTGTCCCAATAGGGCTGTGATCTGACCCTTGTTTACATTCAGATTTATTCCTTTGACGGCAAAGTTCTTTTCGTCAAAAGTTTTCCACAAATTCATTATTTTGATTCCGACTTTAGTTTTGAACGATTCTTCTTCGATCTTGTCGTCAGATCTCTTCATTCGTTCATTTTCTTCTATTAATTTATCATTTTTCGAGCTGTTAATCGATGGGTTGTTTCTCCAATAACTCGGTGATAATGGATAATACCATTTCTGTGGAATTCCAAATTCACCCGGAAATACAGCCTCGATATAGAGAGCTAACAGAAGGTAAAGAATGGTATCGACGAAAAGCATTGTTAGAATTGTCAGAATTGTAAGGCTATCGTCGGGAGAGACGGGAGTTCTGATGTTCCAGAACTTAGCTCCGGCTCCATTCCCCTCCCACATCGTTATGAGCATTGACCCGAAGGCCAGTGCGGTGTTGGATGAAAAACAAGCCAAGACTTTAGAGACGATAGACATATCACTGCATGAGTTCAATAGTTAGTTTACAATCAGAATTGAATCAGAATTACCGATATCGAGGAAAGAGGAAGAAGAATGGCACAAAACTCAAGAAGAAGGCCACTCCGGCACCAATGGATGCGACATTGGACTGGAAGGAAATTAGAAAATCAGTTGATTTCAAGAGAATGAACTTACTTTTGAGAAGAATGTACTCAAAAAGAAGGAGAAAGTAATAGAACTCGTGGTATAGAAAGTGAAGAATAAGAATATGAGAAAAGGATTGCTGTGATTGAAGATTCCGATGCCGTCGGAACTGTAGTTAACTGTCAAAAGAATGGTTATGAGGGCTGAACTGATCCCGAGCCAAATGAAAGACTTGATGAACCACGCGGTCCAATGGAGCCAATTCTTAAGTCCCATCATTTTCATCGACTCTTTAAGACGCCTTTCTTTTTCAATTACCAGATTCTTCGTCAGATTTATGACCGGATATATGAAACAAAGAAGTAATAGAATCGGGAAAAAGAAATTGAGGACAATAAGGAAGATATCTTCGATGTACGGCGGGTACGGAAAACGCTGTAAATGGATATTAGCGCCGAGAAAGTTAATCGAATCGTAGAAATGAATGCTCGCATTCGAGTTATCGCCCAAGTATTTGGTCAGTCCTATGGCCATCGCGTTCTGTAGTCCGATGAACCCGTCCTCGTAATAGCCCGGAAGACCTCCCGTTTGGTTGTCTTTCATCCGCGGACCTGTCCTTTGAATCATTGGGAAAGTCTGTGTAGTTAACCAACTCTTGACCGGTTGGAGTTCATCTCTTGTTCCGAATCGGGGGGTGTGAGGAAACCTCAGCTCATATCTAAGGCTTTGGTCAATTCGGGTGTCGTCGTCGAAGACAATTATACAGAATATGAGTAATTGGAAGTAAGTCTCCTGTTCTTCATAAAACTTCAGCGCTTCTTCTTCAGTGTCATAGCCTTTGACTGCCGAAGAATAAGATCTCAATACTACTCAAAAAGGAGATAAACTCACGAATGAAATCCACTTCAGAAAACTCGTTCAATTCGTCCAATACTCTGTCCATTAGTCGTTCATATTCGGGGGTTTTTGGCGAATATAAGAGAAGCCAATTCGGGATTTTGTAACCACCAGAGAAGAAGTCTTTGGGGATGTACTTCACGGGAAAGCTCTCATAGATTACGGGTGACATTGCCTTCACGTAAGTGACTTTGAGTCGAAGAAGAGAGAGTACGGCCATGAATATGACCGGAATTATGATCTCTATTGTGGTCACAAATGGATGTCTGATTTGCAAGAGATAGTTCTTCCATAACAATAGCCGAAGACCTTTGATGGCAGTCATCACTAATGTATGAGATATTAGTTTCGGTCTTGAATTCAATTAAAATCAGTTCGGAAATCAATTCAAATTACTGTCAAAAAATGTGGTCATTCATCAAATATCGCGACCATTTCAATGTAATTCTGGTCCAACGGATTCCACTCTCGCGCAGATCTCTCACTTCTTCGGACGAAACAATTCCTCGCGCTAACAGTCAATTGGTTTACCTTTGATTTATTGTTTATCATGGCTTCAATTATATCATATCAAGTAATTTATGTCAATTTTAACCGTTAGTTTGACTTTTTGGCTAAATTTGATTGATTTCGGCCAAAATAATTAATTTGAGACAAGTTTTGACTGAAGAGCAAAAGTGACAAATTTATTACAGTAGTTGTACTTCTGGTACAAAATCACACTAAACTTAATTATACTCTCGTTTTCTTCATTCCGTTGTTATTATCGATGTCTTTATTAGTGATGACTAGAATT
The DNA here is from genome assembly GCA_034689365.1 of Liebstadia similis. Taxonomy (NCBI): domain Eukaryota; kingdom Metazoa; phylum Arthropoda; class Arachnida; order Sarcoptiformes; family Liebstadiidae; genus Liebstadia; species Liebstadia similis. Next base: position 8,935 of record JAQGAJ010000606.1, read on the forward strand.
TAATAAATTTTAATTCATGTAATATTAATCCAAAGTAAACAAAACCTTGATAATCCTTCTTCAAAACCGGGATTTTTCCGCTCCAGTGCTTTGATATTAGTTTATAAGTTTCAGGACTTGGTTCAGGAAAGACGGGTCTGTTCTTGTTCTTAGTCTTGTCAGTGATTGTCTGTGAACTGTGAACTCGATTTGTTCTGTACTCGATTATAGCCAACACAAGAATGAAAATGAGTGGAAGTGCTGTCAATTCAATTGTGACGACAACTGACATCAGCCACCAGTCGGTGTCCATTATTAGCTTATATTCTTTGTCCATTTCGGCAAACTTTGCAGTTATCTCATCGATGGTACTCATAATTGAGAAATGTTTTCACTGTCTCAAGAAAAATACATAAATCAGTGTTTGATTGGTTTTATTTTCGATACCATACGGTTAGACATGACTTAATTGAATTATAATTCATTGAATCATTCATTTGTTTTGTGAAAAAAAAATTTATTAAATTGATTTTTGAAATTAATTATTAATACATCGATGGTTTGAATAATTTTGTGTTAATAATTGTAAATGAAACAAATTAACGAAATGTCAATCATCGGGTTCACTCTTGACATCGATTTGTGAGATATCACAATCTGTCAACTGTTCGGTCTTCGGCGGTAAAGTTGTTTTAGTATCTATTGATTTGGTTTTAGTATTGTTTTTCTTTTCAGGCAATCGATGACTATTTTCTAGTTTTCTGGCGATTTTGTTTCTCTTCTGGATTGTTGACAATTGTTTGGCAAACTCTTGGAAGTCGTAAACAATATCTGTTTCTTCTGATTCATTCATTTCAGAGACAATTAATTATTTCATTAAATCACTTAAATTTATTAGTATTTACATAAATCGGACTTTAGTACAAATTCAGATTATAAATCAATAATGTCTGAAAATATAAAAAATTTAGCAAAATTTATATTAATTTAATTAATAGCTTATTCTAATTATCTTTTTTAACGTTCGGTTCTCTCCATCTCTGGATTTTGAGTCTATTCTGTTCATTGATAGCGAGCAGGGCTTCCATACAAAGACGAAGACTTATCGTTGCCTTAAAGTGTTTTTCGTATTCTTCGCGACTCTTTTTGATCACTTCGAGGGCATTAGAAATGGTTAATGTCTGAGAACTACCCCTCACTCTCATCGTTAGCATAGTCTCAGTCTTTTCATTCTTAGGAGACTTTGGTTGTGAGTCAAGGATTAGGCTCTGGCGGGCAGTCATGAGCTCGGAATCGATTTGCATTTCCTTTTCCTTGTTTGCGATTATTTCAATAGTCTTTCCAATGAATTCATTGTAATTGTTCTCCTGTTTGAACAAGAATTTGACGAACTCTTCGACTTTGAGGACACTATTAAGCGCTTCTTCAGATTCTGTCTTCAGTTGTGCGGAGTCTTTGATGAGAAACCTAACGATGAGAGACAAGTGTTCGTTATGTCTGAGCGTTAGATCCAATTCATTGCCGAATCGTTTCATGTATTGATCGATTTTGACGATAGGTTTGAGTTCGTGAAGGAATTCATAAAAGTTTTCATTCATTTTGGCCTCAATAATGACCGATAGAATATACCCGATGTTAGTATAGGTTTCGCTCATGTCTTTGTCAGACACTCCCAATTCAAACTTTGCCAAATCAAAGATCGAGTCCTCGGCGGCCGAAGACATAACTGAAGAAATGAAGAGAAGCGAAGAATTGACTGAAATGTTTGTCGAAAAGTGTTCGGTTATTATCGCGTGAATAAGGATTTGATCGTTGATTGCATTGACAATCGATAGCAAGTGAATAGATATCTCTTTCAAATCGATTCATCAATTTTTGATCGAAGTTTTAATTTCATGCAAACTTTTAGTCGAATCAGTTTTTCTTATATTTTCTCATAATTTGAGGAATAAATGAATTTATTTTTATTCAAATCGAATATAAGATTAAAAATAAAATTACATTTAATTAGAATAAACAAAGTTTTAAATATGAATTGAATGTCATTTCTTTGTTTGTTTGACTTCTTTATCGATTTTACTTTCAGTTAAACGAAAGTCTTCTGGATTTACGAATCCCTTCGACTTTCGGGGTTCTGTTATAATACTATTTGTCGTCAATTGTTTTCTCTTTTCTTTGTTCTCGAAATCCATTTCCAATCTCTTTGTATGAAATGTCAGTTTTTTACCACTTCTTTTGACTATTGGCTGCACTTTTGTCGATATCTTCTTCTTTGACAACTTTTTCTTTCTTTGTTTTGTACTCGAAGTTTCTGTGTTCTCCTTTCTGGCCAACTCCGAGGCCTGTTTGATCTGATCCAAGTCCTGACCGGTTTCTTTGCGCTCCACTATTTTGTCCGAAGGGGTCGACGCCTCCGAGGCTTCGATAGTTTCCGTCACTTCAGTTACGAGTTTAGGTCTAACTTTCAAAGTCTTCTCGACATCGGTTGGAGAAGGAGTCGACTCAGAAGTGGTTAATCGACAGATATATCGTATTATTCCAAAACCTATTACACCGAAAGTGAAGGTAAGGAAGACCGTAACCACGAGGAAACCCCCCAACAAATACTGTTCATCGATGTCAACGTCTATTATTTTATTGATAGTCTTTTCCTTCATTATCATCGATTGGCCGAATGTAAGTGAGATCGAAATCCCGAAGACTAATAGCAAATAGAGCACAAGTATCGACGACCAGACACCCGACTGACCCGAGTTATACAGGTTTTTGATCCATCGTCGGTAAGGCATTGCTATCAATTCAGTTACGCCAAGACTCCCATAAATAGATAGAACGAGAGTTAAACCGATATTCAATTCTTTTTTCATATTATTTGTGTTGAACTCAATCAGAAGAAAAATCATAAGGAAATAAGAAAATGTGACCAAAAATACGAAGAATACAAGGCTTTCAAACCAATTGAGTTTAGGCTTAACTCTGATTCCTCTGATTATCTCATCCTTACTGTTCGGAAGAATCACTCGATTGCCATAAGTCTCAAAACTAAAACAATAAAACTCCGGACCAAATGTCTCGATTGAGAAAATTCGCGGTCGTTTCACAGAATATGCTTTCGAGTCTTTCAATTCCTTGTTTTCCGTGTCCTCTCTGATTGAGTAAAAGAAGGTCTGGCCTTCGGTCGGGTAATAGACTTCGATTCCTTCAAAATATATGGTTTCCCCTAAAGACAAAGTCATTTGCGATCAAATCATAACAACGATATCAATACCGCGAGGACTGTCGTGAACGGCCTGAATATGAGTTATCGGTGGCATCGATGACCTTCGCTCAAACCATACAAACCATCGGTAGTCCCGCAAAAAGAACTCACAGTTGGTCTCAGCCTTAGCGCACTCGACGGTGAAAGTGGTCAGTTTGATCTGTTCCTTCTGTTGGGGATGTTTTTCGTAGAGGATCTGAATCGTGATCTTACCCGTTCTCATATTGAACTTCGCCGAAGGTCTGCTGAAGATGGGAACCAAGAGATACTTCGGGTTGTCTTTGCCGGTGAGACCCTTCTGCTTGACTTCAATGAACCCGGGAGTCGATCGACAGAGTTGTCTCAAATATTTGTAGACAATGAAGAGTAGAACCGATGACCAGAAGATTGCGATCACAAAGAAATATTTCAATTCCATTATTCAAGAGATCGAAGTAAAGACAAAAATATTCAAAACGTTTGAATCAAATGCAAAGACTGAACGTTTGAATTCAATCGGAAGACAAACCTTTCGGTCGCGCGAACCCAACAATTGTTCAAATCATTTGCAATAAGTTTGAAATCTCTTCAGACTCTTCATCTCTTGGACAGTAATGAGTGGCCAAATTCCGAGATTTCGGTATAGAGTCGGGACAAATACTCGATGGTTCGCAGCGCCGGCCAGATTTAGGAATGTTCTTCAAGAGATGAAAGACAATGGACAGATATCTCAATTGGAAAGAATATCTCCAGAAGATGTCAAACGCAAACCCATTAATATATGGTTCAGATTGGGTCCAAAGGATCGGTGGCAGGAAGTGATGGCAAATCAAGCGATTGATGCGGAATTTAGTTTTGTTCATCCAAGAGAAAGGACAACTAATAGAGATGGAAATGATGGTCAACAGAACGATGGCGACGATCCAAATGGAAACGATCCAAATGGAAACGATCCGAATGGAAACGATCCGAATGGAAACGATCCAAATGGAAACGATCCAAATGGAAACGATCCAAATGGAAACGATCCAAATGAAAACGATCCAAATGAAAACGATCGATCAGATTCAGGGAAACCTCCTGAACCAAAACCTAGTAATGGAACAGATATTCAAGACAACGAGAGTCAGACCGAGAAGGAAAAGGTTGACAAAGATGATGACCAGAACGACGACGATGGCAGCGGTGGTCAGGATTCACATAAAGAATTACCATTAGATCCAAATGGAAATCCTCTCGAAGCAAAACCTAGTGGAACGAGAACTCAGGACAAGAGTAAGACTCGGAAGAAAAAGAGCGATGGAATTGAAGTTAAAGAAAGTTTTACTCCAACTGATGGAAAGAGCGCAACATTTCCAAAACTCCGCACCGAATTTCATGAAAGCGCCCGAACTCTTTATGAGATGTATGACCCCGATCTCAATCCGGATGATCCCGATCTCAATAAAAAGATTGAAGAAGCGCCGGAAGAAGTGAAAAAGTATTTTGGTGAATATGGAAAGCAGAAGAATGTAAAGCAAGTGTTCACAACAAAAGAAATACTCAGAGGAGTCAAAAACAAGATCGCAAATGACAAACGGAAAAGTAATTAGATTTATCCTAAGTTTAGA
>JAQGAJ010000607.1:0-13759 GCA_034689365.1 Liebstadia similis
ATTAACTTAATTAATTAATTTTAATTGAAATTTTATTTTCAACGATTGGCTAACGAGACAAACAACAGATCTGATCATTGCTTTCAATATGAGTGATGTTTTGTCACAAATGTTATGTCAAAGAGAATACGTGTGGAGAAGAATATTGAGATCTATAGTAGAAAATATTGTAAGTCTGGTATTGAATGCCTTCGGCGAAGAACTCAATGAATGCGTCATTTAATCAATTTATTGTTTGAGAAATTCATCACTTGTTTGGAAATTTACTAAATTATTGTAACAAAACTGACTTTAATATGAAAGGCAATTATGGGTTCACTACTTCAGACAATCACCACGACTAAGACTCACACGACTATCAACTAATCATAAATATGTTCACAATTAAGAGAATTTTATTGAAAATATATATATTTAATGATTTTTAAAACAAAGACAAAACGTATTTAATTATAAATAAGTTGAATAAAATGGAAAGTTTTCATAAGTAAAGACATCCAAACTCTTATAACTTACTAATGATAATAAATAGCCAGACATTAGCCATAATAGTCTCCATTCAGAGGATCGGTTCAGTAATCCTAAAATACTATACTATTGGTAAGTTTCAGTGACGCTATCATTGATTCCGATCTATATCGAGGTTTATTAAAGTTTTGAAGCCATCGAAAGACAATATCCCAGCTTTGAAATGCCCTTTTGATATATACCAATACAACTTAGGAATAATTATTTTATTTTCATGACATGAACTGAATAGTAGTGATAGTAATAGTGGTCGTGAAGTCTACCCATTGTGACCAACAGGTGTGCTCTTGAATCACAAGAATTAAGTAAAGGTTTTGTCATTCAGAATATGTTTCATGTGATCACTGATAGTACAAAAGCAAAGCTTATTCGACAAATTGACGGAAATTCTGATTTTAATAAATTTATTATCGAATTCCAGAATTATAACCAAAATGTGAATTCAGTTCAATGAACAGCAAAGATATGTCAGAAACGAAATAATAAGTTCATGCAATGAATTCTTATGACGTTTCTATTGAATAATAGGCATGAGAATAGAAGAACAGTCACATTCCGGGTCACACAAGACCATAGCTCACACCCACAGACCTTAGCTCACGTGCTCATAATCCAGATGACCATAACTATCCTAAACTATCCTTAAGAGTAATTACAAGATTAAACTTTGTATAACCTTTTGATTAGTTATGAAACGATTGGTTCATTACTTAGTTCGCGATTTTATTGCTTCTCAAATACTATAAATAAAGAATCGGAGAATAATTTGAGTTCAAATGATAAGGAATGCAAATAAGAATATCTGTTTAGAGTCGCGGAGAAAGTAAAGTCTTTTGAGACCAAAACATAACAAAAACAAACAATTGTTTACCGATTGAAGTCATTCTCAGTTTGTTTGATCTCTTTGTTTGAAATCAACTATAAATTGTTTTTCAATTCGTAAAACAAACGAAGATTTCGTTCCCATTGAGAAGCAATGACATCATATCAGACCTTATTTCGCAATAATTTACAATTGATTTACTATTTTATTTGAATTACTCATAAATGAAAGTCTATTTAATTACTTTATTTCCTGCAAAGAAGTCTCTTATCGTGGACTCAATCAAATGAGACCTTTCCAGGTATTAACACGTGTTTTGGGACTTTCAGACCATTGGAAACAATTCGATAGATCGCAGGTAAACGTCAAATGAATTGCAACTAAATTGCTTTGAATAAAGTGAAACTCAATTTTGAATTTTGTAAGACATTTAATAACAGAATATATGATTCAAATGATAGGAATTTAGTTATTCTTCTGAAAATTTGAATCAAATTTGAGAATCTTTGCAGACATTAATAGTATTTATTCCATATCTTTCACATAATTCTGTGAAATGGAAAACCAATTCTAATGAAGAATAAATTTGAAATTCAGACCGAAAACTGTTATCTCATAAATTGTAAGACTTTGTAAGATTTGTGAACTTATTGACCAATCAAATGACAAAATAGCTGAACAATTGTTCATTTGATCGGAACGGATAGGACATACCTCGGTCGGGCCACTTGCGAATAGTATTTGTCCAGCTTTTCGAGATACCGAATCGCTTCGGCCATATTCGCCACTTCTTCCATATTTGGTTTTGCGGCCACTTCGGGAACAATTATAACCATCAGACTTAATACAGCGATGAAGAGGAGAAAATAAGTTTGAATGTTCGGTCGGTTTTGCATTCTTCTGGATATCAGTACTACTGATTCAGTAGTTATTTATGAACAATGTTGTAACGAAGAGATGAACATTAAGACTTCACTTCGACACTCAGTGTTTCCAACTTTTACGAGCCGTCGGACCTCCTCTTCTAATGACCTCCTGTGGTCCCAACCAATGGTGGACAGACTTGAGGAGGAGTTATATTCCGTCATTGCGGACATACAAACGCAACAATCACTTTACGTGTAGTCACTCTTTTATCAAATTGTGGTCATGTTTTGTGATTAGATAGCGAGGACGTCCTCGGCTTTCATATTAATGCTAATGTATTGGAATGGAAGTCAATGAAAGTGCTGTAAAAGTTATTGTTTGCTTAGTTATTGCACGCAATTATGGCATCACTTCTTCCGATGACAAACATCTAAAGACAATTCATTTCTCAAGTAATTGCTTTATTGGTTGTGAGTGGGTATCGGATAATACCCATCAAAGTTGGATAATACCCATTGTGGTCCTAAAGTGCAATCAATACCATTGAATCAGAACAAGTGATCCTCAGTTCTGTCACTCTTTCACTCAATTCTTCAAATTCTTGTGAATTCAATACAGAATTGCTTTCAAACGTTATTTATGTGAAGAGAGCTCTCAAACCAAAGACTGACAGATGTTTTGAAAGACTTATTTGTAAACAAATCAAAGCGAAACCGGTTTTGATTGACTGCCGATCGGCCGGTTTGGCCACTCGTCGGGCCAGAGATGGAGTATTTGATGCATAAAGTGAACCGACATATCGGGAAAAGCAATTCTCTTCAGATAATAGTGTTGGCGATCGCTATTCATAGCTGTCTATCAATAGTTATGATTTACGTTCATTTGGTTTACTATTTTGATAATCATTTCAGGTATTAATACAATTGTCTCTGAATTGGTCTCTAATTTGGTCGCAAAAACAAAATCTTTTCCCAAAGGTCTTAATCGCTATTACATTAATTGTTTGCATTTGTTTTGTTTGATTGCAGTCAACTCATTATCAATGCCTTATATACCAAATGCAAACATCAATTGTCACCCTTTGATCGATAGCTAACCATTTGCTAATTGACCGGAATCTTCCGATTCATGTCAATTGACTTCATATTTCAAATATTATGTTCTTATGTTTATATTAACATTGAATGCATGACTTGTGAGGACAGGTCTTGTGAGACACTCTTTCAATGCTTTTAAGATAGTTCGTTACAAATCTTCAGCAATTGTGTGCTTATGTGTGGCTATATTTGCGATCGAAGACCAATCAAACGTAAAATATTTTGTTTATCAAATAAATAAAATATAGTTTTCTGTTGCATAAGAGTGGGTCACAAATGAATTATTACTATTTTGACAAATGATAATCAATTGTTTGACGTCTTTGCCAGTAATCAGCACTTAGAGCACAACCACTCAAATGTTGGCAAAATCGCTGTCATCACTGCTGAAGACGATTTGCCTCTCAATCTGATTCATAACAATATCATTGAATCTAATAATATCTCAGACAAGGGATGGTTTAGCGATCACTCAAAGTGGGACCTCTCAGTCAATTGCCTGAACAATCATTGGTCGCTTTGTCATCAGGTATGCCATCGATGGTTAAGACCAAAGAGTGATAATCTTGGATCATATCTCACAGATATTCTCCGCCCAATGCAAGTCCGACCGAAGCCGAGCGCTCTATCAGTTTATTCCTATCAAACGAGACGTCCGTTTATATGAATTACAGATCAGTCTAAGAGCTTCGGCACAACAGCTCATAGAACAGGTATAACACAATTGACTGTTTTATCAATCAATTACTCATTTGTTGTTTTGGATTCGCAGAGTAATGAAGCCTTTTATGGTCTATTAGTTATGGTCAGGTTCGAGGACAGACGACACGAAATAATTCGGTTTGTTTTGTTTGCTTCAATTCATAATCAGATTAATGTTGACTGAAATTGCACTTTAAATCGTTATCTCATAAGAAAATCTGCATTTATTAACAAATTTAGGACAATTGCGAAAAGTCATGGCTAAACAGTTAGAACTATATTTCGTTATTAACTTATCATTTAATCTAAATTTTGAGTTCATTGACATTTGATTAGAGATACCATTTGTCACTCAATTAAGCGATACTTGCATTGAATTTCATTTTCATTCAAACTTTGCTAACATTTTAAAAACAAATCAAAATAAATGACTAAATTTCTATAGATTTACTCGAAGTAGAGCTTTATTGAAAGATATATACAAAAGGGTAACGGATTATCGAATTTCGTAAACAAACCATTTATTATTATTCATTCATTCGGTGAAAAATCGAAATCCTCTTTATTTAAATCTCTTTAACCTTTTAGAATTGAAAATTCAAATCAAAGTTGAATCTCTTGAACATCTCAACAGATTTTGCAGAACCCACTCATTCCTATAACAATTTCATTCAAAGGAATTGACCAAAACTTTACTATATATTAAATTTCCATACATTTACTGTTTTGAGACTATGCGCAGACTTTTGGGACTCAATTGAAAATTAGTTTTACGATGAGTTCACTGATCACTAATTAGTTTTTATGAGACAATCTTGAAATTACTTCTTCCAAGGAATCCATTAATTGAGAAACAATTTTGTTTCATTAGTGGAACTAATCTTTTCTTAATATAAGTTCTCTTTTATATCCGATTATCGATGAAAATAACTTCTGATCCGTTCAATTATGTAAAACTTCCCACTCATACAGGAATTGATATCTAATACAAAGTTATATTCTCTCGTTCGCAATCATTTGTTTCGCCGATCAGTTATTAATTTTTAATTTCTCCCAAAATAGACTTCAATTTCCACCGGAGTTAGAGTTATGGACTAAAAAGAAGTATCGGTTCTCTAATGATCAGAAAAAGAGGATCGAATCGATTACAGCAATGATTGTGTGCTTCGGATATTCGGGAACCGTTTCCTTCACTGATATAAGAGTTTCTCCTGTTTTCGGTAATTTTGCCAAATATTTTAATTACAAGATTCCATTGAATTTATTTTTGCCTCAGAGGGCGTCGGTTCGCAGTGTTTTGTAAAGTATTAGACAAAAATATCAATCATTACCAGGAAAATAGATTTTGAATTTACTTGTTTAAATTATCAATTGAAAGACATCGCGATATTATGTAATAACGTCCAAAATATTGAACTCAAAGTTGCTTTGCATTAATGTGTCGGGTGTTAAGGACACCCTTAGGGGCACAGCTTTCGTAGATATGAGTCTCCCTTTACTTTTAAAAATGGTTTGAAAATTTCTGAATTGTTTGTATTCTCAGATAAAAGTCATGTTTCATCGGCCGAAGAAGTCGGTCGTTGGTGTCATAACTCATACAAACCGATGGATTCGAACCAACATTTGAAATATGAAAAAATCGATTTAAGTTCAGCTCTAAGTCAGAAATCTAATCAGAAAAGTGATATAACTTTCGGTAATTAGTATTCAGTTATCTTTCTGTTGGTAATCAACGATTAATATTATTGTCATTTAATATCAATTCAGTGACTCAGCTATCGATGGATAGACTGATTATTTTGGAGCGAAGTCTTCAATCATGGGTGGGCCCGGTTTCGCTTGTTATATACATTGGCATCAAAAACATTGACGAAGGCATTCAAGAGTGGCACAGGTATTCACTTTGTGACCCATTTCGATCATTGGCTGACAACCAATCAATTCAATAGACTCTACATAACTAAAAAATTACGAAACCTAAACCTTAGTCCCGGAAGTCATGTGGTTCTTGTGCCGGGTCTCGAATCGGATGACTATCCTATCAATGGTCTGCGAAATATAGCCATCAGTCAAGTAACGACTAAATTCATGTTCTTATCCGACGCCGACTTTCAGCCGAGTCCTGACTTCAATACCCGGTTTATGTCAGTCTATTCCAAACACAAATACGGACCCAAAACAGCTTTCGTTGTGCCGGCCTTTGAATACTTGGAAACGCCTCAAGTAATTGAACAACGATTGACTTGTTTTTAGACAAAACAATAACTAATTGGATGTTTCGCTCAGAGAGAGGACCCGATCCCCAAAACCAAAGACGAATTCATGCAATTAATACATAGAGAAGAACCTATTGTCCAACCATTTCGTAAGCAATTCAAGTGTTTTATTGCTTTAAATAATTATATAATTGTTTTCTTTATTTAAGGTCTGTTGGAGTCGTCAGACGCGCACCGATTGACTAACTATTGGAAGTGGTATTACGCAACCGATCCATACCCTGTCTATTCATATCTCGATAAATATGAGCCCTATATCGCTGTCGAGTAACCAAACGTCTAATTAACTCATTTATAGTTAACTAATAATTGGTTTCTATTCAGAAAAGGAAACGATTTTCCATTGTTTGACGAACGCCTCAAAAACTATGGGATGAATAAAGTAATGCATTCGACAGAACTGTTCGCTAAAAAGTAACCGATCGCTCAAACCCTTAGCCATAACACTATTAATCTGTTCTCTCGTTAAACAGTTATCAGTTCATAGTTCTGCCCAATCTATGGACCACTCATTTGCCGCACAAAACCTCTCAATACTCGCAGACATTCCTCCAGAGCGTGGAAACCAAACTGAAGAACAGAGCGATCAGATTTGAGGTTTTAAGAGATATTATTGAAAAATATAATATTAAACTTTATAATTGTTGACAAATATTAATATAATTAAGACTAAAATTAAATTAAAATGAATTTTATACAAATTTCGGAATACAAATACTGATAATACGGATTAATGAATCTCAAGTCGCAGCGATCTTCGGGAGACCGAACTCGTCAACCAGTTGTCCGTCCTATCAATTACAACAATGGTTAGTATCTTATCTATGGATAAAAGTGCAATCATTTTGTGTTTCTAAATACTAAAACTGTTGCACTTATCGGACAAGTCTTATCTCAGCTATACATCAATGACTAATTGTCGCCCAATATTAATACTTATCCTAAAACTGATGGTTAAAAACAAGTACAAAATACTTACAGCGTTGACGCTTTCAGCTCCAGGTTCTCGCGTCGGCACTTTGGGTGTGGAAACCTCATCGAGATATGAGGTATCGGTATCTAATGCCAGTTCATCGCCGAGTGCTTCCAATTCTATGACACAAACAATACAATTAGACACAAAAGAAAGATCTCAACACAATTACCGGCTTCGAGTTCATCCTCGTCAACATCGGGAGTGCCGTAACTTCTGCCGAGAGCCTCTTGTACTTCACCTGCCTGTTCGAGCATATCTTCCAATTCGTCTTGAAGATCCTTGTAGTAGATGAAAGACCATTAGATCAATGTTAAGGCCATTTGTGATAATACCTCGATTTGGTCGATATTGACTTTTTTGTATTGGCTTTTCATTTCTTTGACCCCTAGTTTCATGGCGTCGACCTTTAATTGAGATAATGAGTGGTAATCGATAAGACATGACATGAGATGATAGATAGCGAGAGACAATTGATTGTCAACCGTTCCGATCGGTTGGTCTCAACGGTCTTCGCGGACTAATTGTATGCTAACCGTGGTTTTGGTGTCTTTGAGTGTTTGAGTGGCATAATTGGTTTGTTCCATATTGAAAGACTGTTGCATCAGATTATCTCTTTGACTCTCATACATCTTCCTCTGCTTCAATACCCGAAGTGCCTTTTGTTTGATGGCGTTCTGACCAAACATCGAGCAATGAGCGGATCAGATCAGACTGGTTTGGTCGACGAGACCCGAATACATACCTTGGCCGGTCCCTCCCGCATCTTCTTCATTTGGTCCTTGTATTTCACGAGTTCGGCATCTAATCGAGCGATCTTCTTGTCGACCGATTCGGCCCTACTGTCCACCTGTGAGCACACCATTAGATACAAGTGATGGTCAGATATGTGATAATGTCATACATTGGCGATACAATCGGTGAGGTTAGGCGCCGGACCCTTGTCTTTGCCGCGACCAAAGAGTCTGTTCATTGTGACACTCGAGTGGAACCGTTTCGGTGACTAATGTCTGTCACAAACCAATTATTACTAAATTTGTTGATTATTTCAATCGCAGACAGAAATCGCTTTCAATTGATAAACACTTTGAGTGACATCAAAGACATGACATCAATGACGGCATACCTAAGGAAGGGATGGATTGGGATCTACTCTCAGGTCTCAAATGACATGATTTCTCTGTCTTAAGACGAGATCAGTTAACAGTCATAATGGGAACAAAAATATTGATTAGAGGAAAGGAAAGGTAAGGAAAGGGTTAACACATTTGCCTCAATTCGCATATATCTCGACACTAATTGAAAACTGTTTCACACTTTTTGTCCCAAAACTAATACCAATTTCATTGGCCTTCAAATTGAGTTCATTTTATTCTTCGATTTCGGTTATCATTGGTTTCTTGTATTGAATTTTCACCTTTCCTTACCTTTGCTTTGATGATCGATAGACAAAGTGAAGGCATTTCTTAGAGAATTCAAAATTTATCAAAATATATACTTTTAAGACAATAGAATTGGAATTGAATTTTAAAATGAAAATAAATTTAAATAATTGTGAGCTTTAAGTCAGACCTCAATCCGAAAGTTATTAATTGCGGAAAAATTACAAATTTTATTACTTTTGTATTGAATAGAATTAAAATTCAGAATCGATATCCTATTCTAATGTCATTCAAATTCCAATTTATAGCCAAAGTGTCTCTCAATTCGTTAAAATCATTCAAAATCTTTTGTTTTTTCCAATCCTTTCAAAAGTATTTAATGCTATAAATCATTCATCAATTAATCATAAAATTTTCGTTTGATTTCGAGTTAAAAGTTTAGTTTGAAATTGAAATCAAGTGTAAAAACAATTGTAAATCGAGAGCAAAGTTTTGATAGAGTTGTTACTCAACTGAACCCGAATTGTGATATATGTTAGGACTCAATGCAAAGGACGGAAGGGGTGGGACAACAACGCCCGGCGTCACTACAGGTGGACAGACCTCTCATCTATGCAACTGTTCTCGCGGTAAAAAAGCCAACACTTAAGAAAAGTGTGGTTAAGTGAGTCAATCGCTCATCGGATTTATTATTTCTATTGATTGGTAAAACTTTTGGTTTACTCAAAGTATTATTGGTTTCAAAGAAATACTAAATTAATGCAAAGACAGGTCTCGAAAGTGAGAGTGAGGTCACTGGAGATCAGTCTCGAAAGGGACTGAAGGCAAGTGAAAGCATTTGATCCCTTCTTCGGTGGTTTCGAGCGATTCGATGACAAAATTTGTTTCCGAGAATCGCTTTAATAGATTCACTTGTTTTGTCTGACAGAGTGTTTGCAATGAAAGTATGTGCTCAGAGGCACGCAATACCTGTGCTCGAGTAGTGCTGAAGTACTGCTGAACCTCAGAGGGGAGAACAACCCTAAACTGGTCTGATTGGTGAACATCATTGGGTGGAACTCATGAACCAATGGTTTTAGATTTTGAGGCCAAAAGACTTGAAGACTGAATAAAGTTATGATAGCGTTGGAGAAAATAGTTGTTGTGTTAGGTTTTACTCAATTGTGAACTGATTTCAGTGAAAGTTTACCTCTTTTTCAAACAATACTTCACTCGTTTCACCCAAACAATAGTACCGTCGGCTCACATTCGGCCACTAATTTGCCGCAAACAAGTCTTCCTCTGTTCCGTCCAGTGATACACAAGAGTGCCATCAACTGAACAAAGTGTCAAAACTCTGTAATAAGTGGTTAACCCTCAGGAGTGCAGTCACTTCGGGGGTCAGTGCACACAAGCTCTCGACCATCAAAGTATCAATCGGTTTATGTGCGGCCCGAGAGCGGTGGTGGCCATCACCAGACACACCCCTCTGACCATTTTGGCCCCCTTTCGCCCCCTTTGGCCCGTTTTGTCTAAGTTTGGACAGATTTTGGTCTCTTTGTCGACACTTTTGTTGTGCGCATGCGTTTGAGTCGCCATTGAATGGCATTTAATGTTGTATTGAATTGATTATAACATTCAATGACTGACTGTTTGTGCGATTCATTCACTTAATTGAAGACAAGTTTTGTTTGTTTTAATTCAATGTTATATTTGTTTTGATAATTACATCGTTTGTCGCAATCAGTGGTCAGACTGTGGTCAGACTCACCGTCGGAAGCGATCAATGGCTCAAATGATAAGCGTTTGACTATTAATTGATTTTGTTTTGATTATCGATTAGTTTGTCGTTATTTTTCAATTTATAACTCAAATCATAAATCGTTTGCAATAAGAAATGTCTTCTCAATCGTCAAATCGGGATCTGATAATCAATAGTTCTGCCAATGAGTTGGACGAGTTGTTCAAAGCGGTGATCGGACCGAAGGACAGTCAGATCCCGTTGTCTGTGCCTATGCGTCAGCGCAATTTCCCCGCCTCCTTCTTCAAGCCTCCCGACGGCTCTATCAGCGCCTCACATAGTCGGGAGTCAAGTCTCGACCAATCATTTTCGCCGCCGTTGTCTCAACCGTCGGGTTCTCCTCTGAGTCCGGCCTCACCACAGCAGCAAACTCTTCAGCAACAGCTGAACGGCGTTCCGTCCGGTCTGACTATAAACCATCCGCGCGCCCACTCATCGCCAGCCACTCTCCAGCAGACTCTTGCCGTGTCTCAGGCCATGGCTTCGGCCCAACAGTCGGTCCATTTGCGACAATTCAGTTACGATATCGATCACATGCCTCTTCCCGATGGATGGGAAGAGAGTAAGACTGCAAACGGAGAGCGATATTTCATTAACCATAAGGACAAGACTACCACTTGGGAGGACCCGCGACGCAAACTCTTGAGTCAACAGATGCAACAACAGCTCAGACAACAGACTCAACCACGACTTGTGCTCATCAATCAGTCCAATAACTCAAATACGAACAACAGTTCGAATGCCATGAATACCACAAACAGTAGTTCGACCGGAAATTTGTCGGCAGCTGTCGGTCCACTACCGGAAGGTTGGGAACAGTCGCGAACCCCTTCTGGAGAAGTCTATTTCATAAACCACGTCGATTGCAAGACGCAGTGGTGGGACCCCCGCCTCCCTCTCGCCGCTCAACAGCAAAGTCGGGCTCAGCTGCGAAACGGTCGAACCCCTCCGCCCCCCTTCACAGGCAGTACAGTCCCTTCCAGTCTAGTGGTGGCCCTTCAGAACATGAACACATCGGGCACTAACCCGACCACTGATGCCCTCCAACAGCAACACCAGAGAACTGTTCTCAATCTAGAGTTAGAGCGACAAAAGTTGCGTCAAAGACAACATGAAATCCTTCGGCAAAACTTTCGACCTTCAAGTCTGGTCGACGACAACCGATTGCCACGGATTTCGAGCACAACTGGAATCGACCCGTTCTTAGGCGGAAACAACGGTCCGCTTAACAACGATTGCCATTCAAGACAAGAGAGCGCTGACTCTGGTCTGGGCCTCGGCTCCAATTACAGTCTTCCCAACACTCCGGAAGACTTCTTGTCCATCGAGGACACGATCACCAATGCCGACGACTCGAACAACAACATGAACCGAACCGGTGCTAACGACTTGGGTTTGGACACTCTTCAGGTGGCGAACCTCGACTTAGTCACTGAGAACATGGAGTCCGACGATTTGGTGCCGAGTCTTCCCGACGACTTCAACGCCGACCTCTTGTCTAATGTGGAGGCACTCCTCGACACCAATAGGGATAACATAATGACTTGGCTCTGAAGCTCTGAAGCTATTTCACCAAAATTGTTAACAAATTAAGTATTGACTCATTGATATGACTCTAACCGAAAGCAAACAAAATACCAAAACCTTCTAATTATGTGTTTTAAGATTTAGTTAATTATTATTTAGAAGTAATTAATTGGTTAAACAATGCAAACAATGTTAGTTGAATTGAGTTAATAGACTAACAGTTTTTAAACAGAAAGCAAAACTATATTTGAATTTCAATTCACAAATCTATTCATAATTAATGGCATAATAGCTGACCAGAAATGCCTGAAAAGAGTTTGACATTACTTAAAGCGAATATTTATTTTTCAATATTCGTTGTCTTAATTACGGCACTGTTTTTATCGTTATTATTATTGACTTTTATTGTTTGTCTTTTGTTTTTATTTGTCATTTTTCTCACTTATTATATCTGTTGGAAAATCTTTTATTTTTCAAATGCGACGAAACATTTACTGTTTTAATGCCTTAAATAGTATTTTTGCGCTAAAGTTGTTTAAAATTCATGTTTAGAACATCTTTTTAGATGTTTTGGCTCATTATGAATGTTATTAATTATTTTTATTCTTTTCATAACTATTACCACAAACTATAACTCAATACTGCCTTCAATACCGACGCCTAAACACTAGAATCACATTCGCTTATGATTTCAAAATTCAATTGAATGTAATTTTTGGCAGAAGTTTTGATATTGAATTGAAAAACACTTTTCTCTCTGCACTGAAAACTAAAAACAAATTAGTTTTGTGTTTAACGCAAATCCCGTTATTATTCAATTGAAGCAATAATTAGTTGCGATTTTGCGGTCACAAAACAATAAGAGCTCTAATTATTAGATTTGTTTATCATTTTTATTATAATTATTAAATATTAATTCGAATCACTTTTAATGTGAGGACCGATTGCGAGCATTAAATGGCAGCCAATGATTGAGAGGTCTCTCAGTCTCTCTATTATAGTATTTTTCGGTATATTTTTTACTTTTATTTTCCGACCGAACCAATAGTTGGAAACCAAAGTGCCTATAGTTTTGATTATATACACGATTACTATATTTAAGATTATGTAAACATTAAATGTATTTTATTTTTTACGAAAGCCTTCAGTCTTAATATAAATGGTGTTTTAAAACAATCGAATAATGTATTTCATCCAAACCCCGACAACTGTGCGCTTTTGACACTTGTTTTGAAGGGCTCTCTAATTATTTTAGTTTATATACAATTATTTAATAAGTTTTGCAGTTTTTGTTATAGTTTTTGGTGAAATGAAAGAGTATTTCATAAGTTTTTAATTCACATAATCTTCGGAAACGATTCGCAAAAGAGTAATCATGAGAAACAAAATTATAATCGCATCTGTTTTTAAGTTAATTTATGTATTGATTGTAATTTCATTTGTCTTTCCTTTTTATTTATCAAACGGCAGCTCAACTGTAGTTCGCATTCACGACCCAACCCTTAATCTACACTCAATATGACTACTGATGTCTCGGCCACTGATACCTGTCCTCAACACCGCTCACTATTAGTTAAGACTAACCAAACAGTTTGGTTGGGGACGGGTCTCAGTCGAGCCCACTATCAATAACTAGCAAACTATCTATAAATTGGTAATTGAGATGAAAATAGATTGTAAACCGAACTTAAATATTCATAACTTTTAGTGCCTTATATAATGTGATGAAAACGTGTTTGAATGCAGTTTCAAATATCAATGTATACTTGAAAACAACGTTTGTTAATGTAATTTAAAGCTAAAC
>JAQGAJ010000608.1:0-13754 GCA_034689365.1 Liebstadia similis
GCTAATCTTCTCTGTATCGTTCCAATTTTAGTATATGTCCCGCCGACACGGGACAAGTGAAATAACACACCTTTCCTTATATACCCCACACTCTCCACCACTTTCGCAGTTACAGTTTGTAAGCGAGTTTTTTATTTTCAATTTTATGTCAAACTTATTAACGAAATCGATATTATTTATACGAAATATCATTTAATACTCGGATATAAAGTGCTTATAATTAAAATCTTTTAATTATATTCAATAAGTAATTAAAAATAATTAAAAATATGAAAATTGATTGAATCTATGGTTTAGTTTAAGCGAGAGTTTTGTAGAGAAATAGTATTGAAAAGCATTGAATGTGAGAACAGATCCGTCGCTTCAGTCCATCGATGGATCAGTTCATTGATTGCCATCCAATCAGAGCTTTGTTTCACTTCTGCATCGGTTTTATTGTTTGTGCGAAGACTCGACTCTTAGACCGAAACGTGTCTTTCGGTCATCGGTTTGACTAATATTTGATTACCATTTATATAAATCTCGACTAAAACAACGGCAGAATCAATGTCCGACTCGGGTCTGACCAACGAAATGGACAGAGAAGACTCTCCTACTCACGAAAACGGCGCCGACGGCTCAACCGGCGGTCTCGCAGATGATGAACACAATGACTCAGATATACCGTCGGAGCACAACATCGGCAACAGTGTGGACACATCTGAAGATCCAGAGCTCGAAGCCATCAAAGCGCGGGTCAGGGAAATGGAAGAGGAGGCCGAACGGCTGAAGATTATGCAAGAAGTGATGAACGACGACGACAAACATGACTCCGATAGTCCTAACGGTATATCCATCGGATCGATGGCACACTTCTTATAATGTTTTTGTCATCGATTTTAATTTATCTAAACCTCAAAACTATTTACTAAACTATTCTTTTACCCAAAGCGAGTACATCCGGAATGTCCATCGAAGAGAAGATGGAAGTCGACGGCCGTTCCGTATATGTGGGAAATGTAAGCACACCTCGAGTCTTATCATTAGATTATGGACCAAATGATGATCACTTCAGCACATGTTAGACTTCTGACAGTCTTTGATGTCTACTTTTAATTCTGAGCTAAACCTCTAATTATTTATTGTTTATTTACTTTAAACGCAAATATTGACAATATTTCACCCGAAGGTTGACTACTCGGCCACAGCCGACGACTTGGAACGGCATTTCCACGGATGTGGTTCTGTCAATAGAGTGACTATTCTTTGTGATAAATATACGGGACATCCAAAGGGGTTAGTCTTCTGTCCTTTTATTGAATCCAATTTGCAATGAAATTGTTTTGAACTATAGATTCGCTTACATTGAGTTCGCGGACAAGGATTCAGTAGAGACGGCGACCGCACTCGACGAATCACTTTTCAAAGGACGACAAATTCGGGTAATTATTTTGGTTTTTATTGTAATCAAAAGTATTTACAAAATTAATGAAAACCAAAAAAAAATTAATTTTACAAAAATTCTCATTTACAAGGTTTGTGCAAAGCGTACGAACAGACCCGGAATCAGTTCAACCAATCGTCCGCCCAGAGGTTCCCGAGGCTCCCGACGGGGAGCTTATATGGGTCGGGGCGCGCCCTGGTTTGGGAGGCCATCACGAAGACCGTAAATTTTCCCATTATTTACTAATTCAGATCTTTAGTGAAATATTTTGATTCGACAGACGAAGAGGCAGTTGGTTTGGTTACAGCCCTTATTGAACCACAAGTGGTATAATCAAGAGATATATTTAAAAATTCAATTTTGCGGTAATAACGAGTAATCGCATCGTTCGACCAAACATTCAGTTCATTTTCATTTACTAATTGGTCCGAAAATCCCTTACATCTGATGCAGACATTAGTGGAAAACACAATAAAAAAAATATTGAAAAAAATAATGAATTGAAAAAAATGTATGAAAAAAATAAAAAAATATTTACTAAAAAAAATAATTTATTGAAAAAAATTAAAAATAAAAAAAGATTAAAATCAAAGACTTCTGCATCAGTTCGTAGGGGAGAGACAACGGCTCTGTTTTCTCCTTTCAGGTCATGACTCGATGTTCGACAACTGGTCAGTCGTGACCGCAATTTAATTAGTTTAGAGGACTATTGAGTAATTGCTATCTGGATTGTGACCAGACATGGCTACCGACGGCGAGGGCCCCTCCCTGTACGAAACGGACAAAGTTGTCGCCAACTATCGGTCCCATCGCGTAAAGACCCGGAGAGACGACCGTCTGGTGAGTGAGTGAATCGATTCTTATTGGGTTCGATCGCGGATTTATTGCTTCCTTTTTGATTCCCAGATTAGACAATAGAGTCTTGTCTTCAATGAAGTCGAGATTTGGTTTCATTCCGATCAAAACCAAAACGTAAGAGACTTTTACTTTGACATAAGTGGTCAGTTGAGTGTCATCGGCGCCAATCCTATTGACCAGAACTACTTCTTTATTACGTTTAATTTCTTTAACGCAATGCATGGCCAGCGGTTCGTAACCCGAGTTCGGTAAAGACTTGGCTTTCATCCGAGAGTGGACTTTGTGGTACTCCGGATACATATTTTCGGGCAACTGATTGAATATAATCGACGGGTCGTCCGGATGTCTTCGAAACGCGTGAATCACAGGAATTCTTCTAAATCTCGTGGCAATGACAGCATCGGCAGCACTGAGTCCGGCACCGATTATGAGTATCGGATCAGATGATGGATTCACTTTTGATTCGGATATAAGTTTTTCTAATTCTTGGAGAGAATGCAAAACGAATGGGAGTTTCTCTCCGGGAATGTCTAAATGGTTGACTCGATCACAGTTACCGGTGGCCAACACTACTCGAGGACTAACGTATTCAAAGTGATTGCCTTCAGAGTCGTGACCACAAACTTGATATTTGTTGAGATGAGGATCGCGTCGAAGACTCGTAACAGTACTCGAGTTTTTGAAATACTTCGTCAGTCCTTTAGTTTTGACATAATTTCTATAATAGTTGGCAACAGTCGAGAGACTGACTCTACTCTCTCGCCTCAGTTCCGAACACCAGTTCCTAATCTCCATATCAGGCAATTGCATCCAAGAGCCAAGACTTATGGTCAGAATCTCTTTGCAGTCATTCATCCAATGCCAGGCGCCTCCCGGCAGACCTTTCCCTATCACTATGTGATCCACTTCTTTGTCTGATTGATGTCTCCATTCGAGTGTCGACGGGTTTTCAAAGCCGAAGTCTGCTTCTGGATGTTGTAACTGATCCAACAATACCGACACCCTATTTATGGAACGACCTTCGAGACCATCGCTCAGATATTCCAAGTCTTGTTCGATCAGAGACTTGTCAATAACACTCTCGTCGGTGAGTCTATTGTGAAGATATTCATTCGGATGCGGTTGACTCGGCTTATAGTAAGGCCAGTTCCCGGACAGTATATAACTCAGAGCTATTGCCGACGGGCCGTTACCGATGACCACCACTTCTTTTTCAATGGATGACATGATTTAATTAATTTAACGATGAAAATGAATTAAATGTCGAGATGTTTATCACCAAAAGCACGTATTAGTTGAGACACAAATCAATTCGATTATTATCACCAAATGATTTGAGACATTGAGACACATGTCTTGAGAATTGAATCGCACATCAGTTCTGAAATGAAATCAAATCCAATTGAATTAATGGTTTAGTCAATGAAAACTACTTTTGCCTCACATTAGAGCCAAAGGAATGTTTTAATGGGTTTTTATCGCATTTTTGTGCGAAATCTCTTCACAAAACTTGAATATATTTTATTGAATTTTTGTCAGTAATCACACGATATCTACTGATTTGGACATTCAGTCGATCAAAACGCAGGAAATGTTATCGAATTCGAGTTAATGTAAATGTTATCGATTTAGAACTTCAATTGTAGGGAAATTTTGCAAAATTGAAGTGATTTTATGCCACAAACGGGAGATCTCTTTGCACTAAAGTCCTGGCGATTCCAGACTTTTGACATTCTTTTGGAAAACTGGTCTCAGCTATGATGGAGTCATCACTCCTCAGACCTGACAACCGATTGGACTCCTATTTATCGTTTTGATCTCAAAGTTCAGTCAATTTTGAGGCGAAATATTAAATAAACGATCGATTGTTTGCTGAGTTGTGATAAATATTCCAATATTGACAACAATTTCCATTATAATATCCAATAAATCGATTCTCCGATCGTTTTCTTAATAGTTATTAAACTATTAAACGGTATATAAATTCGATTTCTCTCTAAATCTTCATTAATTTTAATCGACAGACGTCGGCACAAAATTTGCTGAAACAGCGAACTATAAGACAATCGCCCGATCGCTGAGCCCTCGATTCAGAGCCCACTCATCTCTCATCCAATTCTGTCTCTTATCGGATGCGGAAAATTAGTGTTACTTTTCTTTTGAGTTATTTATAGATAGAATCGTCAAATAAGAGTCACTCATCTTTAGAGGACTTTAATCTCTTATCGAGACTTAAATTTTGACCTAATTTTCAATGATTCTAATGTTTGGCTAAAAATATTTACAAATTGTTTCCGATTTTAATCGTTTCGATATATTTTTAGTTAAGTCTATCGGATGTAAAAGTCTTTTACTTTATATTTCAATTGAATGAAATCGATTTACATTTGAATAATAAATGGCTTTCTATTCTCAACATTTCGACTACATTTGAGGATAATTAAGGAATATTCTTGACATTCAATTGCTCATTCAATTGCAAGGTCTTTCAATTTACCTCTACATCGATAGACACATAGAATCAATACCAAGAAATTTACAAAATCTATATTTTGTGAAAATTGAAAACAAATTCACTTTCACTTTGTGTGACATTCGTTAATAATCCCTCGTTATGTTTGAAAAGTGTAAAACCGTTCATTGATTTAAGTCATATGATTGCAAATAAACTATTGAAATATAAATCGATTGATTGCACGATTGTTTTCATGTTAAGCACATTTCATCAGTTCATTTATGTTTATTATCGATATCAATATAATTTGATAGATTGATAATTTGATCGCATTACCATGGATAATGTATCAAATATCATAATTGAATTACCAAAAAGCACTTATTAAGTACTAAATATAACCTTGTTTTGTCTATCGACTAAATACAGATCTGAATCGATTTAAACCAGTTCTTAGCGATTTGACACTCGACCAAGAATTTAATCATTCGATTGATAAACTGAATTCAAATGTTTAGTGCATTTGCACCACTTATCAGAGCCGGCACACTGTCGGCAGTGCACAGGCATAGGAAAGGACATGGATTTCACTTTGATCTCGATTTCTGATTCTTGTGTTCCATTTGTTCAGAACTTTTCCCAATTCCAAAGAATAAATAGATCTTTAGTTTGTGTTTACTTCACTCAAACAATCTTGACTTCAATCCTAATCTCAGTTATAATCATAAAAATCAGAGTAAACACAAATCGATTGCATCACTATTTACTCGTTAGTTATAAATAGTTTTCAAATATTTTTTGAATCGAAAGACAGATTAGAAAATATGATCGAAGACTGGTTTCTATCAAATCGTTTCCTTCAATAACAAAAAATAACTGATTGAGACATTGATAGCGATTCCGATCAACACTAATGACAATAATTATTCTTGAGATCAAACTTTGAGGGAATCTAAAGGAAAACAAAGGATCGCCTGAACGTTACGATTAGAGTTCACTAACGTTTGAATTGCGGAAAATTTATTTATTTTATTTAAACCAATTATTCCTTATTTAAGAGGCATTTAATTTAAGTAACTAAGAGTTGGGAACAGTTCTCACCGGTTGTTGATTTGTATAACTGTAGCGATCAGTGGTTGTCGTCGACAAACAGATTAATAGATAGTCTTTTGCTTACAATTCGGTATAAATTGTAATTAAATCACACGAAAAGCAAACACACAATCAGTTTGACTGTTAGTTATGTAATGAATGCGCGACTCTATTGAGCGCTACTTTTTATGTCTGCAATCAATTGAGAGCCGACTCCGACGGCATCGCACCGGCGCTCACAACACGTCCTCTCGATTGGACACTATTTCTCAAGTTTTACAACTAATTTGTCATTCAATTCAATGTAGACGTAAAACGATTCACAATTTTAATTATCATTCAATGATTTTATCATTAATGACATTCATTGCACTAAACGTATGACGAATTGAATGAATTAATAATTGATTTATTGATTTATACTTATTTAGCACTAACTCTGTGTAAAAGGTTTATAAAAAGTTAAATATTAAGCAAAGATTCGAATAAAAATGAATTAACATTTTATTGCTAATCAAAATCACATGTATTTTAAATGAAATTAAAGGAAAGTTATTGAAGAATGAAATGAAAAGTGACTCCAAATTAGGTCAATGTTCAGAGTTTTTCGCACTTTCAGTGTCTGTGATCTCAGTCACGAACACTAATAATCCACAGGTAATGAGAAATTGCGAAAACTTATTATTTCACAAAATATTTGCTTTGATTTTCAATATAATTGATGGTTCACTCTATTAATGATGATTTTCCCGTTGAAACCATCGCTAGTTTTATCTATTTCTATCCCATTTGCTAATAAATATCAAACTATACGACTACAATGGTATTATCATTGCTTTTATTGATATTTTTTGGAATCAAATATATTTGAAATCATTGAACATATTTAATCAATTTATCACTGAAGAGGATGTAAAGCACAGACCAACAGATCAAGTGTTAGAAGTTTTTGCAATCTTGAGAATCGAGTCAATCATTTAGTTTTAATTACATTCTTTAAAAATCCTTTTTTGTCCGATATTGATAAATGATCAATTTGAATAATTAATTATTAGTTCAGATTATATCAAGAGTTAAGCAATTGATATCTTCTATAGTCTGATAGCCAGACCTTTGAAGGTCTTCAATCTCAAGGTCTATCGATTTTTCGCGTCTCATCAAAAGTCGATTCATTTGCAATTCGTTATGCGTTTGATTGCAATTTTGGTGACAATTCTGCGATCGTTTTGAGAATCACACAAATTGTGGGCTCTTTTGTCAAAATAACAAAATGTTTTCATTCAATTGATATATTTGATGGAAAACTTTTATCGCGAAACACTTTTTGGACAAACATTGAAGACATTGTTTATAAGATTCTTCGAGTGTTTGCAAAATAATTGGAATTTCAAACAAAATTTCGATTCTTTTATCACTCGATTAAATCTAATCTTCAGTTCATATCCTCTCTGAACGACATCTAATCAGTAATTGAAAGCTAAGAATATTCTTCGCCGACTCTGTCAACAGGTCTGCAGTCAATCATTCTTTAGAGTAAATGTTTACTCGAATCCAAATGACATTCAGTTTGGGATTAAATATTTGAAAATCTCCGAACATTTCATCCCTAATCTTAAAATTGTGCTCATTTTGCATATAAACCACTCGATTATATCCCAAAAGTACTTTTATCAATAAATATTGATACCTAACGTACCGATGAGGACATCTTCAGAATCACATGCCATTAATAATTTGAAATTTATTGGATTACACTTAATGGGAATCTTATCGGAGATAAGAGTGAAGTATAGATGTAATAAAAATGCAATCAAATTATATAAATCCTTTAATTTATCAAAAATATAGTTTCCATAAACTATTAAAACGGATAACAATCGTTAAAATCTAATAAATAATCATTGAGTGCGTCCACTCCTCTCTTGGTCGGCATCTGTCAGCATATATGCCGGCATATAAAAGGTCTCTCCATTGCGGGAAACGTATTTCAATAGAGGGTTTTGTGTCGTATTCTTTGTCGTTCCGATCGATGTATAACTAAAATACGATTATAAGTCAAATCAATCTCTAAAGCGCTCGTTTGAGTCATACCCGCGATCATAGAGTGAACAATAGAGTACATCATTGTCTCTGAGGAAAGACCAGACCTGACTGTATGACCAGTCGAGTATCGGTGATATTCGCATGAATTGAGGCCAATCGGGATCAGTCATTTGCAATTGCTTGAGCTGGACATCACTCGGAAGGTCACTCATTCGGGTCCCCATAAAGATTGCTTTAATACTAGACTTTTCTTTGAGAGCTTTGAGCGACTGTTTGTAGTCTTGACTACAAATCGAAATCATATTCAAATCGTATCTTTCGATTGACTTTTGAACGAAGTTCTCATTCGAAGGAAAGGTTTCCGGAAATTCCATGTAATAGGCGTTCAATTTATTGTTTGGATATTTGGTTATAAAAATTGTATAAACCATATGAAGTAAAGCCGTGCAGTCTTTCCCTCCATTATAAGCGATGCAAATCTCTTCGGGTTTGTAATCGTTAAGTGATTTCGCTATCAAATCAATGCTATTCTTAACGAACTTATTGTCTGAACTGTATTTCAGAAGCTTTTCAATACTTTGGGGTGAATTCGGTGCGAAACGAAACTTCAGAGCATTTGCGGGCAATAAGAACCGAAAGACGGCCTCAGCTTTGTTTGTGATGGTCTCTGAGCTCGAAGTGAAGGTAACTTCAAAATTTGAATCCGACGCGAGACTAAACTTGATTCCAATTCCCGGACACTCTTCTGTCGTCTTCTCAACAATCGATCGTAAATTCAATTCATCACAACTTATAGTCAAAGTCCGGACGAATGATGAGCTCATTCTGTAAATGAAGAGAAAAGTCAGAACTGATAAAAGATTAACATAAAAAGGAATTTAAGTCACAATCAGCTGAAGAAATTATAATCACGAAACGGCGGGATTGATTCAATATACCACTGTTCATGACAGGTCTGTATTTGTCATCATTTCAATAACCAATTATAATATTAAAGTTACGTAAAAACTTACTTCTGATGTACTTTGAATTCCAATATCCGATGAAATGATCTGAATATAGAAAAGAATTAGCACCGAATCTATTATAAACTTGATAAATTAATTAGTTTTATAATCAGGTGAAGAAATATAATCACAGTACGGCGGGATATTTTAAATAACCACAAATCATTTGTCCCTATCTGTGTTGTCATCATATCATTCATGAAAACTATCGATTAGAAGATAAACTCACTTTTGATGATAACTATCTGTGAAGTGTTGAAGTGAGCAAACAAATGGAGATCTGGAGAGAAAACTTCAATTAGAAGACAAAAATGCAAAAACAAGTTTAGACGACATTCAAACTAAATTCAGATATAAGTGAAGAAATAATCACAAAAACGGCGGGATATTATCCTATCATTTGTCCCTATCTTTATCATCATTCAAACAAAATTAAAATCAATTCAAAATTCAATAAAACATACCTTTTTTGTTCAAAAACTATCGAAACGAACCAAAGTCTCGACTTTAATAACTGCGAGGAATAGCGAACGAAATGAGAATTTTATACATTTTATTCTCGCAATAAAGATATGAAGAAATAAATCAGAAGTTAATTTGGAACGGATTGGTGTGGTTTCATGAGATTGTCAACTGGCAAAATCAGTTTCATCACTATTGCCATGGATTGTCAAATGGATAGACTTGGGACTGACCTCAAAGTGCTTTCAGTCTAATAAAGAAAAAACAATTAGAGACCAATCGACAGATAAATATATAAATGCTATCATTTGCTAACTTTCAGTTAATTTATTGCATTTATTATCATTAGAATCAATGAGATTCCCACTACAATAGTTCATCATTAGATTAAACCAGGAATATATCAAAATAAATACAAACCTTCAGATGAGTGAAGGGACCGAACATCTGTCCAATTACTAAATCAAACGAAACAAACTTCAATTTTGGGAATCAAGACATTAATTTAATTAGAAAAGTGTTAACTTTCAGATAGAGCTAATTAATAATCAGTTGATCAGAGATCTTGGTGGAAAGCAAGAAATGCTTTTCATCAGCAAAATTCATGTAAAGATTGCAATCTATTTGAAAATAATTTACCATTAAATGTATGTTTGAATAGAGGCTCCAATTTTATCACATAATTGCTGTTCCGATGAGAAAAAGACGATTAGACCAAGAATTTCAATGATGTTTTGATGGCCGAAGATTTACTTCAGAAAGTTTGATATCTTTCACTTATATCAGTGTAGGTAAGGGTTGGCTCATCACTGACCGGCATATCGCGGATCAGAAATAGTGATCATTACCTGTAATACTGGTCAACATATCCGACACTCAACTGACCTATAATAAAGACTCAAATTAGATGCCATTCATCAATGGTTAGCAAAGATGGTGTCGAAAAGAATCAGATAGGAGCGAAATTATAAGTCACTACCAATTAGGTTCAGCTGAACTATAAGATCATCATATTTTGGACACAATTTGTGATCAAAATTAACAATACTTACGTGTCTTTTGCATCCATTGCTACCAAAAAGGCATTTAAGGTCACACTTCTGTAAAAAGAGATCTATAATTAGTTTTAATTAAAAAATAATAAAATGAATGATTTCACTAATTGATCAGAAAAGTGGTTAAATACTCGTCATCGGAGACCTCAAGAGTAGCAAATAACTAGTCATCAGATCTATATTTCAATCGCAATCAAAGATAATCACAATTACCTGAAAAACACTTCAAACACGTGGCATAGGTTTGGACATCAAATCAGATCTTTTCAGAGATTTCTGATTATAAGAATAATTCAATCAAACCTTATCTTAATTTCATATCTCAGTGTTTAAATCGATGCTAAAATGAATTAAATTTAAAATAAATTTACTTAAAACACGTTTAATTAATATTTGAAGGCATGGAAGGCATGCCTTTCAACGAAGGCCTGCATTCAAATGAAAGGCAATGAAAACGATTTCAGACTTTCCTTCCGATTAAAAGCATTTGACTCTCAAGTCATGCGCTCTAAGGCTTTGCAAACAATTTGTGCGCTTTTTGAAGGCATTGGGTTTGGGTTGGGATTAGGGAAGTCCTCCCGAACCCAGATCTGAGCCCTGGATCTGTTATCTGGTCAGTAATGCTGATAAATCCAGTTTTATTCAAAGGTTAATGTTCTTTACAAACTCTTAATGACTCCAATCTTGACTTATCTCTATATTTTGAATTAAATTACTTCCAAGCTAATAATAATAATAAAATATACCAAAATATACCATGATACTCTAACGATAAGTGAAAGATGGAATATAAAATATATCGCAATTAATAGATTTGTGTAAATCTCGAGCGAAATAACTTTAGAATAATTTGAATAATCATTGATTACTTGAAATAATTATCTTCGAAATGATTCCAATATCTGTAATCTTATTGCTTCTGTCATTGATGTCGACATCGCTTCCAATACCTGATTCTGCAAATGAGACAGCATTTGATGAAAAAGAATCGGAAAATAATAATATAATGTCAGACAAACCTTTTGAACCATCAGAAGACACAAAAGACACGGATTTGATCGATAGTCCAGTAATAAAGAGACGTAAAGCCAAACCTTCAAAACGAGTGTTCACTGAACTTCCGAGTGACCAAACACGGGTCAGACCGAACGGAAGTCAAGCTTCGATGTTTGAATTCGAAGGTCTTCACGGCTCCCAATCGGGACATTCAGACTTTGTGATGATTGTTATACTTTTGGTCATTGGAGCCGCTATTTTCTTTTTATTCTTCTTCGTAATAATTTGGTGTTTGTGTACCAAAAATCAATCAGAAGATAATGTCGCGGACATGGTATCTAATTAAACAGTGTTTTATTTCAAATTGACATCTTTTCCGTTTGGATCAGATTCGTGATAGAAAGGGATCACATTCTCCGGGCAAACGAGACAAAGCGAGGCTCACACCCGAAGAAATGAAAGGAAGATTCGGTGACATCGACTCAGATCTTCGGCTCGATATGAAAGTGGCCTCACTCTCACATATGCCGAAAGTGGACAAAAAGAAGAAGAAGAAAAAGGTCGGAGATATAAAAGTTGTGAAAAGTCCAGTCAAAGAAGCAAAGGATGGACACAAAAAACATAAGAAATCCAAACACAAGAGTTCGGACCCAAAGGGCAAACAAAAGGTTGCAAAAGATAACAAATTGGAACCGAAGAAGACTCCGAAGGACAAGAAAAGCAGTCCTTTGAAGGCCATGAAAGGGGTTTTCTCGGTAACCAATAGAGACTAAAAGTTTATAGTTTTATATTAATTACAAGTCTTTTATGATATTTGATAAATAAAATTGTTTTCACTGAACTCGAGTCAGAAAATTAATTAATTTAAAGTCAATTAAGTTTTAATTTGTTGTATATTTAACTCTTTAACCGATCTTTTGATTAACTGAAGAGGAATATCAAAAGTTTATTCACTAAAATCTAAGGACAAGTGAACGAAAGGATCGGGAAAGTAGTGATCGATTCGTTGAGACATCGGATCCGTTCGATACAAATAATGGAAACTAAAGTCTTGGTGAAAGTGATTCTTTGCCATTTGGAAGAACCGAATTTGTCGTGTCTGTCGGCCACAACCGTCCACTTCTTGAGCTCCTTATCGATCGGATCGACACTGATTTTGACGGTGTATTTGAACTTTTGATCGCTATATATGTAGAAACTGAGTGAAGACGTGACGATCGGTTGCGGCATAAGAACCATCAGCTGTGAGTCGGCGTCGAAAGAGAATTCACTACAAATATGATTGTATTTCTTGTACTCGAAGTCAATGGAGTCGTTAATCATTTTGGCGTTTCTGCAGAAGTCATTGCCATTGATGGCAACGACGGCTCCTTTGCCAACACTCGCGACGTTTGACTCCGGCTCCCAAAAGCCATTCACCAAATTCGATGACTTCTTAGTTACACCGCAGAGGAATGAGACCACTGGAAAGTAACGGGTGTTCGAGAAGAAGGACTTCTCATTGGAATGCGTGCCAACTATTTGAATGAATTGAACTAATCTTTGGCTGAAGACAATTGTCTGCATTGATCTGCAGGAAAAGTATTGATGATCGGCGACCACTTCCCAGTTGAGTGAATCACTCGAGACCTGAACATAATAAGAGTAATAGCGCTTCGATTCGATGTCCAAAAGTCGAAATCGAATTATATTAATGAGAACCGGAATATTCAGTTTGATTATAACTCCTTTGCTATGACTTTCAATCTTGTGTTTAGTCAAAGACTTTTCATCGAATTCTCTTCGGCCAGAGAAGAGTTTTTCGGGATTCAAACCTTCGATGACAATCGCGCCCTTCTCTACATTAGCCAAGTCTTCGAACTGAAGAGACGAAGAGGTCTTTACTTTCGAAACCAGAGGTTTACCCGTTTTGACCTTTTCTTGTGGTATGTCTGGAGATAACAACTGATCCGAAGACTGCGGATTCGGTTCGAGAATAGACTCAACCAATTGTTTCATTTGGTATTTTAGAGCCAATGCCAACATTTCCTGTCTCTCGGGTTCTGACATATCAGTCAAAGATATCTTTCCGGTGTAAATGTATTTAATGAAGTTCTTGAAAGAGAGGACCGAACAGTCATTGATATGTATTTCCCGTTTGCAAGCGATCAGAGGAGTCCTCTCGAAGAGCAAGTCCTTGAAAGCCGAGCTCCGGGCGGCCAACACTACTTTGTGGGCCGCGATTCGCTTGCCTTCGACCACAAACGATACATCGCTGTGTCTCTCATCGAGGAATAGCCGACTGATGTCTTCAGAAACACAAGAGCTATGGTTTATATCGCTATTGATCTCCATTTGAAATCTTCTATGATTTAGAAATTAAA
>JAQGAJ010000609.1:0-13744 GCA_034689365.1 Liebstadia similis
TTCTTACAATTTTTAAATTTCTTTAAAGTGTTTATTAATTTATTGATGTTAATAATTATGACTTTTATATCTTAGAAATGATGTAATTTTACTTTTACACTGTTTTCTTCGTGAAAAAGGAACTAGAAATCATTTTAGAGAAATCGAATTTTGCTATTAATGTGTCCGAACAAAAGCAAATTATCACAAATTTTTTATTTTGTGGTCAATTTGTTTGATATAAATTGAAATGAATTGAGAATTGATTCAAAGAAAAAGTTTTGATCAAAAAATAACTTTAATTTCTTTGCTCGCAGTAAACAATCTGAACGAATAAGAATCGGAGCTCTGGTGTACTGTCCGGGTGAGGGTCGAGCTATAGGTTCTCAGGACTGGCGTATTTCTTGACCCATTCCTTTACTTTCTTATCGTAGGCATTCCTGTCTGTACTGTAGAGCCGACCACTCTCTCCATTGAGAGCTGAGTCGGGGTTGGGATCAGTCAATAGGGATGAGATTGAAATCATCACTTTGGAGATGGTATAGACTGAGGACCACCTCTTTTGCAGAATGTCGACACATATATCTCCGCGCGGACTGATATTCGGGTGAAATACCTTTGTTGTGAACCTAATTGTCGGCGGTTTCATAGGATAGTCATCGGGAAACTCGATCACAAACTTGAAGACACCGCCAGCGTATGGACTGTCCTCAGGTCCGTGAATCATACCTTCCCAATGAAATAGATTGCTTTCATCGCTCGGTCCGACCATAATTCCTTCGGTGGGACTCCTTTTCACTTCTTCCAATTCCTTTTGGATCCGTTTCATTGCAATCCTTTTTTGTGACATCACTTCGCCGGTCGATCACTGATTCAAGATTTACTGACCGGCGGTTAGTTTAACCGAAAACTGTTTGAATTTATTTCAATTGTTTGATCGCTTCATTGAAACATTCAAATAATTTTAGAGTAATTGCAAACTAATTGTTGAATTAGTTATAATTCATTGAAAAATATGCATTTATTCAATATTAAATATATAAAATCAATGGTCAAAAGGGGACTAACAATGATAGTTACCATTAAAGCCATTCATAACCTTTTGAGGGATATCTTCCGTCAACTTATAATAATCACAAACAGTGGTAAACGGTTTGCCACTATTCGGTACAAGTTTTCCGGTCAGCAAATATTGGGCTCCCTTTTTGAGATCGAGACCACACGACATGATTTCGATCGGGGTATAAATCTTCATGTGATTGTTCAGCGCTTGTTTACCTCTTTCTGTTGCCTTTAATATTGTGAATTCGGTTAATTCATAATATGCTTTCTCTACATCTTCTTCTGGTTCTTCTCTATCATTGGCTATCAGTTTGACCACAAAATCCGAATCACAATACGCTCTCATTGGCGATGGTTTCACACATAAACAACTCTCACAAGGATTGACCAAAAAAGCAAAGAATGATAACAAACTGAGTAAAAATGTTTTCATTTTGATTCAAGACTTTATTATAATTATTATGTGATTTGAAAATCGATTGAAATTTTAATTAACTTATCAATACATATGTTTGAGCTTCACATAGATTTAAGATCTCGTATGGCATTCAATTCAATCTCAATTATGTAATCAATTCATTTCAAAATAGGGTTATTAATTAAGAAAACATTTCATTGAGTTTGAAAAACATTAAAAAAAACTAAATTTATTGCATTCGTAAACAAATATCAAAATTAAAATTCCGAAACTAAGCGTTGGAATCGAGCGGACATTCAAATTTGCCGGACAGGCCTTCCTCTAGTTCTTGAGTCAAATCTTTGGAAGGGATGCTAAACATACACAAATTGACAAATGCTTTGCCATCTCTGACGTCACCGATTATAACCATTTCCTCTTCGAGATGAACGCCACACATCGATCCGTCGGCTGACGTCCAGATTCTATTGCTTTCTAATGATTTTCGACCATTTTCTGAAGCGTTTAATATTTTGTTGATTTCGATTTCATAATACACACGTCTTCGCGATTCTTCGTGCCTTCTTATAGGCTTCAGATCAACCACAAAATCGGATTCGCAATATTGTTGGTGTGGATCGGGTGCCGCACACGAACAGCCATCGCACCAATTGGTCAGAAAGAGTAAAACTAACGACAAACTGATGAAAATATATTGCATTGCATTTGGTTTAACGATAATTAATTGACATTAAAATGCGATTAAAATTATTGAATAGATTTAAACCTCACTGAACAGGAATTCAATACTATTATTGAGATTTTCCAATAGAATATTATTTAAAAACTTCTCGTTTTTCGATAACAATTAAAACGATTTACCAAAGAATATGAAGAAATGTATTTAGTTTTAGTTGATATTAAATTTCTTCTAGAATTTCAATTAATATTAAACGACATTTTTATTAATTTTGTATTCAAAATACATTTTAATGAAAATATAAAACGTTTTAAACTGAAAGTTATTTCAACTAAAAGTGAATTAAAACGAAATTGAATTCGTTTTGTATTTTCTTTAATCCAATCGATATAATCGGCAACTCTTGTGTAAACGCCTGGATATCCCTTTTGTCCGCAACCCTTTCCCCACGAAGTTATCCCAACCAGAGTTTCCTTATTGGAGTCAATTTTAATCAATGGTCCTCCAGAATCGCCCTATAGGTATAGGTAGAGGTATAGGTAATTCATAAGTTGAAAAGTTCTGCCTTACACCATAAGTATCTTTGCCAATTGATCCAGCACAAAACATTTGAATCTTATTGAAATTTAAACGATAACTCACTTTCCAGAGCAATGTCCGGCAGTTATGATCCAATACTGGTTGCAAATACTTCCCCCGCAATGGTGACCTCCCTGTGCGTCCCTCAGGTCAACCATATGAGGGTAGGGACAAGCAGTAGTCCGGCCACTGATTATATAAGTCGTGTCATTCTCGGCATTGCAAACAAATATACCGATGATTAGACAAATATTAAAATCAATACTATTTGTTCCCATTTTTTTTTGTTTGGTAACTATTAAACGATATTTTGTCGAAGAATTTATACAAATGTCTAATCAGAATATATATCATGGTTATTGATCTGTCGATCGTTTGCTTATCATTGATCCAATTGATTGTAATTCGAATTCTATGAAACAATAATACTTATTATCAGTTAATTGGTATCCGAAGTGATGGCGAAAAATAATGTAATCAAAGGATAGATTTATTTCGAATAAACAGAGTTATCGGAGACTATTCTCGCTTTCAATTTCTTTGTTAATAATCGAAAACGAGATGAACTATCACTAACTCGTCTGATATGAACTGAATCACAACCGAGTTGTAAATGAGAGCTTCGGTCGAACAATATCTCGGATCCAATAAACTTCGATAAATAGATAACTCGAAGCCATAAAACATTTAAACTCTTCAGTGAAACGAGAATTTAGTTATGTTTTAGTTATGTTTTATATTATTATTGCTTTCAATAAAATATTCGACGAAACACTTCTAATGCAATGATTGACTCGTTTTTGAATTGCGGTCGAAATGGTCTTCAATTCATGGATTCCGAGCAGATTCCGGATCGGCTTCTTAGGGATGACCGCATGCAGTCTTCTCTATGCCCTCCGAGTGAACCTGAGTGTAGCGATCGTAGCGATGGTCAACCAAACGGTCACTGACAGACATCCGAGTGATTGGTGTCAAATATATTATAACAACACCGTAGATGAAGACATGGGGGTAATTGTTTGACCATAATTGAGATTATCTTGATCATGATCAGTTTATATTTTGCAGAACTCGCATCAATTCAATTGGAGTGAATCAGTTCAGGGTATTATTCTCGGCGCTTACTTCTATGGCTTTACCGTAACTCAAATCGTCGGGGGTTTGGCGACTGACCGATGGGGTGCCAAATGGGTCTGCGCTCTTGGGATTGGTATCCCTGCGGTGGTCAATGCCTTATCGCCCATCGCAGCGAAGAGGCATTACGGGTGGTTAATTGCTATTCGGGTCATAATCGGGGCATTTCATGGTCTAGTCAACGCCTCCCTCTTCTCAATGTATGCCAAGTGGTTCCCGAACGGTGAGCGGACGATAGCGATCGCGGCCACTCAGTTCGGGGGCAACATTGGCGCTGTATTCATGTCTCCGATGTCCGGATGGTTGGCCAAACAGGCTTTTGCCGAGGGATGGCCCGGAATATTCTATTTCTCGAGTATTGTTCATTCAATTTGGCTTTTGATGTGGTTATATGCGGCCCACGACTCGCCCGCAGATGATAAAAGTATTGATCCCGAAGAACATCTCTATATTCTTCAAAACACTGCTTCGGATTTCAAACATTTCAAAAAGGCATTCATTAGAATCATTCGTAACAAACATTTCAACCATTGCTTCCATAGAGGAAAACTCCAGTCCCCTGGAAATCTATTCTGACCTCTCCTCCGGTCTACGCGTCCCTAATGGCCAAAACGAGCGGTACATTCGGTTACTATGTGTTGGCCACTTCAGTGCCCACTTATTTCAGTACAATATTCAATGTGAAGATCACAGACAACGGTCTCTACACAGCTATCATGTATTTGGCGATCGGCATAACTCTGATGACCGCCGGAACTCTTTCCAAGTTTATAATGACCCGAACATCACTTCAACGAACGAGAGTTAGGAAACTCTTCCAAATGATCGGTAACTGAAATACTTGTAATCTCGGTCTAACTTTGTTTCCCAGCACTGATCGGTCCAACCATTTGTCTCGTGATTGTTCCGTCGGTCGAATGCAATCTACAGGCAGTGATAGCTCTAATCGTATGCGCGATGTGTTTGTATGGCCTCATAACTGGTGGCGAATACCCTATTATACCAGAATATGCGCCGGAATTCACGGGAACTGTCTTCGGATTCACCAATACGTTGGCCTCTTCTATGGGATTCTTAGCGCCTATTATTGTCGGACAGATTTTGGACTCACAGTCCGTCGAAAACGTAAACAAAATTTGCAATAAATATATTTATAATGAAACGATTCTGTTTTGTTCGGTTCAGAAGGGGAGCCGTAAGAAATGGAATATAGTCTTCTATGTGACCGCAGCCTTCTATTTACTCGGTTTCGTCTGTTTCGAGTTCTTCGCTTCGGCCAAACGCCAGCCCTGGGCTAAAGTGGTCGCTCCTAATACTCCCGACATTCAATTGAATGAAATCAGTATCAGAAGAGAAGCAAACAATAATAGTTCTAATAAGAAGTTAACCAAAAAGAAAGCTGAAGTAAAACAAAACACCACTTCATTCATATCAAAGATATCGGTATCTCGTCTTAAAAGCGGTAAAAAAACGGAACCGATAGACACACAAACACCCGAATGGGTTCGCTTTAAGAGAACTACTTTTGTCTATTAAAATGAATTAATATTATAATCAATTAAAATTTAATGTGATTTTATGAAAAGTGACTTTTGTTCACATTTTGTTATATTATTTTCTTCTTCGTGTAAATAAACTAATCCTTCAAACCTCCGATTTATAGCGTTTATAAACAATCTGTTACTAAACGATAATAACTTTGAAATATTTTTTGTAAAATTAATATTAAGTTTTGTTTTTATAAGAGATTTCTAACGAAAATCAATAGACTTGTGATTGACTTTCATCTCAACTCTTCTTTCTCTTCTTTGTCTATCGTCAGTGCATTTGTGACAGAGTTAACCACATTTTTGTCACTTCTCAACACAAGAAAAGATAACTTCAATTAAATATGTCTGAAATATGTCTAAAAGTTTTGAATAATTTGAATAAATTAAACAAATTGTGTGAATGTCTTCAAAGCACTCCCAAGTGTTCAATAATTCTGATATACGTTGCGATTCTTATCGACAATCTGTTGCTCACATCAGTCGGTAATACAGAACCAAATATCTTATGTTTTTGTCAATTGAGACCACTTTCGGTCGAATCTCAGTTCCAGTTATTCCCGATTATCTCAACAAATTGATGGTCAGCCCAAACGAATCGAGACCACTGTCGATGCCATTCCTGGAGAGCTTCTTCGAGCCCAACCTCACTCATCCGACTAACAACTTGAGTACAGTTTACAATTCGGTG
This sequence comes from Liebstadia similis, assembly GCA_034689365.1. Taxonomy (NCBI): domain Eukaryota; kingdom Metazoa; phylum Arthropoda; class Arachnida; order Sarcoptiformes; family Liebstadiidae; genus Liebstadia; species Liebstadia similis. Next base: position 6,090 of record JAQGAJ010000609.1, read on the forward strand.
ATCGCAATGAACTCTAACACTGTATTTGACGACGAAAACGGAAAAATCGGTTTTCTTTTGTCGACCAAAGCGTTCGTTCAATTGATTTGCAATTTTATGGTCAGTCCTGTCATAAGACGTTTCGGGTATGAAATGACACAAATATTTGGATCATTTGTCTTATTGTGTTCGGCGTTGAGTAAGTACTGAATGTTCGGGGCTTTCAAATAAACTAAATTGATTACAGTGTACGCCACGAGTCAGTCATTCACTATGTTTCTCATCCCTCGATGTATTCAAGGAATAGCTTCAGCTTTTATCACTGTCTCAGGTCTTAAAGATTCCGATACGAGTTTAAACAATTCAATCAATTCCTTACTCAGGAATGGCAATGATTGCAAACATGTATTCTTCTCAAGAAACCAGATCTACGGTAATGGGCTTTACGTTGGGAGGAATGGCCATCGGAGTACTTATAGGATATCCTTTCGGGGGATTTGCCTACGATTTTATGGGAAAATCGGCTCCTTTTTTAATAATCGCGGTCTTAGTTCTCATATTAATCGGTATAACTATTCAAATATCAATTGAATCACAATTTAAATCTATTTAATCTATTTATTATTATATATCTTCTAAAAGTGTTTCAATTAATTACATTCAACTGGTCTTTGAGTAAAGGCAGCGCTGGATATGATATTCCTTTAAGAGAACTATTGTCCGATAAATTCATTGTTCTATCGATCGGTAAATCAATTGCAATGTAAGTGAAATAATCAGAAATTATTTCAAAATAGGAATCATTTGTATATCGACGACATCGATGTCGATCTTGGAGTCATGTCTACCCCTTTGGCTGATGGAGAACATGAAACCGACCCCTGAGAAGTGGCAATTAGGTAATTGTCTAATCTATAAGTTGTGGTAAATTATTAACATTGTGACCAAATCAGGCACAGTATTCATTCCGGACAGTCTCGGGTATTTGATTGGAACAAATTTCATGATATCATGCTTTTTGCCTAAAACTCAAAGGTATTTTAATTTATTCCTTAACTCCTGACTGAAGACATTCCAACCCACAGATGGGTTATAGCGATGTCTTGTCTGGCTTTGGTCGGAGTCAGTGCTATCGCTATACCAATGGCCACAAACTTAAGTCATTTGATTTTTCCTCACTTTGGCCTTGGATTAGGAATCGGTAAGTGTTTTGTATGTGGAGTCCCGTGCGATACAATTGCTGTGCAATTCAGGGACGATCGATGCGGCGATTATGCCATTCTTGGCCAATATCGTTGACTCGAAATTCTTCACACTCTATGGCAGTGTTTACGCCATCGCACAAACGGCCGTTTGTTTGGCCTATTCTTTGGGACCACTAATCGGTGGTCAACTACTCAAAATGGGTCTCGACTTTGCGGTTCTCATTCGGATCGTGGGTCTCATGAATCTTATGTATTGTCCGTTTTGTCTGATCCTAAGAAATCATATCAACGAAGTCAAGGAATTGAATGACTTGAATGTGGAAAAAGTGAGTATCGATTAGATAAGTGTTTGCATATGTAGTGAACTATCGATAAACTATATCTTGGTTTGGAATAAACCGTCACCCCATCTAACCATCTGTTGTTTCCAGGCCAACATAATTTCCCATGATGACAATTTCAACAACAATTATTCCACTATTGAAGCAAATGTTGGCAAATATGTTGCTTTTATGAACGATGATTGAGACCTTTAAAGTTTAAACCCTTGTATGTTCTGAAATGACCTGAAATGGTCACCTATTTTGTTAAGAATATTCAAATGACAAATACATTGTTTAGTTTGTGATTGACCTTCAATTTTGTTAGTTTTGTTGATGTGATTGCAAAATAAAATCATTTGTTTGAGAAGTTGTTTGACCGCATCTCTCGTCTCAAAGTCTGTCTCAAAATCGGATTTTAATCATTTGTTTAGACTATTAGGCACTCAATTGTATAACTATTTGAAGGCCATTCAAAGATTGGATCAAATGGTCTGATAATGACATGATATACACGATTGAAAAGTCCTATACCTATACTCTTCAACTGATCCTTGACTTGTCTTTGGGTCAAAGGATAGCATTTCTGAAACCATTGTATAGTAAATCAATGTTTAGTTTATAAAAGGGTTTTAGTTTATTCTGAAATTACTTTTGTTTTTATTAAAAGTTATAAATATTTAGAATTTCACTTCAAATTTATAGCTTTTCATTCGATTCAAACATAAACACAATTTTAAAATGTTAATTTTCTCAAGTTCTATAGATTTATAACTGAACTAAATGTAATTTTATAAAGATATATCACATCATAAAGGAAATCACAAAATAGGTGACTTTTGTAGATATAATCTAAACTAATGAACCAATTTGTGTGATCGCGATCATTGATTACTTCAATCCATCCAAACATTGATTCAAAACAAATGTCGAGAATTATAATACGAAATAAGTCTCAAAAACAAACGACTGAACGAAACAATAGAGAGATGTCTCGTAAAAAACAAGAAAATAATTGACCGACTCTTCAGACCTAATCTTACATATACTTAAAACCAGAAGAATTATGTCTAAAACAAAAGATCCCCAGAAATGGTTGAAAGCAACGGATCTTCTAATCATTATATGCCATCTGACCAGTCGTTGATTATCACAACCAAGAAGTAGTTCTTTATTATCGCGATTGACAATAAAATTTAGTTCATTTGTCGAATGTCTTCGATTCGTGTGTTTCAATAGTTTTTAGCATTTGATTCAAAAATGGTTTCAAAACTATTTGCTCTGACTTTTGTCTTAATTGGAAATGTCTTCGCAATTAAATTGAAGTCAAGTGAGTCCAACACTGTATTCACCGATTGGAGAATCGGAGGACAAAAGTCTTCCACAAGAAGTAACGGAGCGTTTGCCGAAAGTGAGTGACCTTTTAGTTGAAATCATCCGTTAATTTCAACTTTTAATTAGATATTAAATGCGATAAAGAAAATGAAGAATTCTTCAGCGCAACGGTCACATTACCGGCCGGATTCGGTACAATCCCGGTCTTCAACGAGGCTTCGAACGTAAATCCAACCGTTTCTGAAGACTGTTCTATTAAACAGACAGTCGTCGGAAGCAATAAGTTTTCAGTTATGGTCAGAAACTTTGACTCTTGTGGTGTCCAACAGCAAAAGGCTGCCGACGGCGCTCTTTGGATGTCTGTCTCTTTGAGATTTCCATTGATTGGCTCTCTTCGGACCGCAGATGACGAGGTGTAAGTCATTTATATTCTTGAGATACCTCTTTTAATAATTGATATCAAACTTCAGGATAACTTTGATGTGCAGACCTCAGGACAGAATAATCGTAAGAAACCATGTCTTGGATTTGAAGAGTCAAATGTAAGTCAGAATGTAATCATAAGACTTCACTTAAATTCGATTACTTTGGCGACCATTTAGTTCAAGTCCTCTGAGAACAGTCTTCAGTAGTTCTCCTCTCGATTTCGACTGTAATTTAGATGTGTTTGTGAGGGGAGAGGACAACACATTCTCACGGATGACACCAAATGATGACGTGATCGAAGTCGGACAAGACTTGCAACTGAAGGCTACCGTTCGACCCGGAGATGGTAAGGGATGGCTGTAATCGATGACAATTACTATCAATTGATTTATAGGATGGAAGTATGTTATGTTGAAAGACGTGACCGTTCATAAAGTGGTTTCGTTCGCTACGACTAACAATAACTTTCAGTCGTTTTCATCACTTAATACTTTAAGACAAGTGCCGAGTCTGGAAAGGGATCAGAGTTCGGCCACATTTTTCACGAATTCACTTAACGTCAAAAAGAGTTCGGGACAGCGGTTCTCTAAAACGAGCGCCGAAGAACTGGACCGCCAGAAGAGGCAAATACCGGACGCGGCGTTCCTCGTCCTGAGCGACGGCTGCCGTAATCCAGTGTATCGTACCATCGCTTCAGACCACCCGATCCAAGACCCTGACGACCGTCTTGTGGCTCGATTCAACTTCAGGGCATTCATGTTTCAAGATATGCAAGAAAGCGGTAATATTCGGATCACCGCTAAAGTGATCGCATGTGTCGAAGAAGCCGATTGTCGACCTGTAAGGGATCAACTCTTTTATTAGTAATAATTAATATAACATTTGGTTTTTTATCCGAAGAACCGATGTTTAGATGACGACGAACCCGGGTTTGGTCGCCGACGTAAACGTTCAGCGATTAGACCATTCATTAATGAGTCAGAAATAGAAGATTTCTCGCGAGAACTTCAGTTACGAGTAGTTATGCCTCGGTTTAGATCAGGTATGTCTTCGCAACACTTCTTCATCTCAAACATCAATTTTCTGTATTGACAGCATTTGTCAACTCTGAGGGCGATTCTGTGGCCAATCAATTGTTTTCCGATTTGGATCAAAATGAGTGCAAACTTGCGATTTATATGATCGCAACCATTGCTCTCATGTTTTGCTTCGTTCTAACCATCGGTTCGTCGGTTATTGTCATCAAATCAAAGAGCTTTAAGACATAAATTGAATGACATTTAGCACTAAATTATTGAATAATAAATATATTTATTATAGAAAATAAAACAAAAAATGATGGAAAATAAACGATCAAATGATTGATTGAATTAAGTATTGAAATAATTCATTCAAAAAATGGCGAAAATGTGATAACATTTAAAGTTAGGTTGAGATGAATTAAAACTTTTCAGAGTCTCTGAGTTCTTCGGCGTCTTTATATCGCGGTTCATTGGCAACAAAGAAGTCATCGAAATAGGAATACAAGTATTCAAATGTGGGTCTTTGTTCGGGGTCTTTGTGCCAACACTCGAGCATTATTTGATAGATACTATTAGGACAGTCGTATTGAGTGGGCTGAGGCATTCGGTATCCCCGTTCCACTTGTTCGAGGGTATCCCTAGTACTCATTCCTGAGAGAAACAAGAGTTAGTCCGCTGTGGTATTACTGATAAGCTATGACTGACCCGGATATGGAACGCTTCCTTTGGTCATTAGTTCGTAGAGCAGAATACCGAACGACCAGACGTCAGATTTGATGGTAAACCTGCCCTTATTGGCCGCTTCGGGTGCCGTCCATTTGATTGGAAACTTAGCGCCCGCGTGGGCTTCATAGAAGTCTTCACTGACAATGCGGGCTAACCCAAAGTCGGCCACTTTGATCACTTTATTTTCGCCTACCTGTGGACGGAATCAATTACCAACACCTGAAGACACCAAATGATATCATACCAAGACATTTCTTGCGGCCAAATCTCTGTGAACCACTTTCATACTTTCGAGATAAGCCATTCCGGCAGCGACTTGAGCCGCGATGTCAATCAGGTCTATGACAGTTGCGGCTTCGCCTTCGGGATTGTTGCGGAGATAGTCGAGGAGAGACCCGTTACACATGTATTCAGTGATTATCAATAAGGGATGTTCTTTAGAACAGACCCCATAGAGTGGCACTAATTTGTTGTGACGGTATTTCCTCATTATAGCCGCCTCCTGGAGGAAGGCCTTCGGGGACATCGTTCCCGGTTTCAAAGTCTTTATGGCCACATCGATGTGTCCTTTGAACTTTCCGAAGTAGACTTTACCGAAATTTCCGGCCCCTAACTCACGGATCATCTCTAAGTCGTTTCGGTCGATCTCTTGAGGACAGTTAGGGTTAAGTGACTGTTGACTTTTGGGACACGGCTTCACGAGTCGACAACAGAGACCGTTAGATGATTGAGAGTAATGAAGAACCAAGTCTTGTAGCCTTGGAAACGAACGCCGGGATGTTATATAATAGTATCCGTCAGCTTTTTCCCGGATCTTATAATGTTTAACATGGTCAAACTTTATTGAATCAAAGTCCCGGATCGATAGAGAGAAAGCACCTGAACATAGAATCACAATATTAATCGGTTCTTTCTAGTCTATAGCCCTTACATACCCGATCCCTGTTCGCTATTCCTGATCAAAAAGGTTCCTCGAGGGTAATCATCGATAAGCAGAAGTTTTTCAGCCTCTCTTCGGGATATTTTACTAAAGAACCATCTGAAAAGACAATCATTTATCGTACATTAAATTCTAGACTCTGGACATTGAACTCACTCTTCGGCCTCAATAGCATTGGTGACCACAAAGTTCATGGGTATAAATCCCTGGGCCTGTGTGGACATCCTCACTGCTAACCACCAATCGGGTTCTTTGTCATCAAGTATTATCATTTTGTCGCCCTTTTCAAAGCTGAGTTCGCCCTCATCTCTACCTTCGTATGAATACAAAGCGATCACTACTTTCTGTTGGGAACCGTTGATGGCTTTCGTTCGGTCCTTAACCGACTTTTTATAGGACCCAACTTTGGGCTGATAGTAGTCGTCGTCATCGGGAATGGTAGGCAAGACTTTATTGTGTACGGGCGGTCGTCCAATAATACAATTACCCATTGTTTCCGACACTTTCACAGTCAAAACAAAGAACTCGATCACACAATCAGTGATGACAATTACAAAATTGCGAAATGTCTTCGATTATCATTGATTGGCACTGAAGACAAACACTAATTCACCTCAACATTGATTGATAAATGTTTTGGGACTACAATGAGAGTCAAATCGGATGTCAACCGAAACCCAGAATCTATAGGAAGTCGTCTTTCCTGACGTTACGAATGTATTTATAGGGAATTCAATTTGATTTCCTTATATTCGCTGATTTCGATCACTTTTTCAGATTGTTTTCCACACAACGATCACAACCACAACGAGAACAACCAACTCAAACAGGATAACCAAGATAACTAAAGTTATTACACCCTCAGACATATTATGAACAAAGTCTTTACACCCATTGATCTCTTTTCAAAGTGAAAGATATTAAAAATTCTTATTTGACAGACATTTATTAAAACAAATTGTTTAATCTATTCTTAAAGTATAAGACTTTCTTTAAAGAAAAATGAGAAGTCGTCTCATAAACAGTCAAATAATATATTCAAAATACAAATTTAATAAAGAATTTATTAATAAAAGTTTTAATTCATCTCTAAATTTAAATAAATTTCGTAATTTTATAGAAATGAATCAATTATTAAATTCCGAATCATCCGAATTGTCAATCGCTCTGATGTCGATTCTATAGCCAAGGGTTTCATTATTTCCTCCGAGACTTGTATTAAGGTTTGGGTGATCACCGAATGACGAGAGCGGGTCCTTAAGAGCGGCGAACTCTTCGATCTGTTGTTCGTGTTGTTGAACGGGTTCTTCGTATTCGTAGTCATCGGTGGTCTGCATCTGAACCTGTTCTACCTCTTCGTTGTCGAAGTCATACTGACCGTTGAGGTAATTCACACAAAGATATATCACTAATAATATTGAAACCAATTTAATATTCATTTTAGAAATATTTTAGAATTTTTTTTTTAATAAGATTGATATGAATTAAAAGACACGAATAGTTCGCTTATAAATGCTTTTCTTTAATGTAAAATTTAATAAAGCGTTTAATAAAAACTGAATTTTCAAATCAAAAGGAAATAAAAACATTGAACTGAACAGACATTGATTTTATTAAACCAGTAAATTCTCAATTAATCTAATAATGAGGTCGTAATTTAATTTAATATTGTCTGAAACGAAACATTTCTCAGACCTAACGG
>JAQGAJ010000610.1:0-13737 GCA_034689365.1 Liebstadia similis
ACATAATGAATAGTCGTTGCATTTTTACTAATTGAACTTAGTTTTTCGTTAACTATCTTCTCGATTGATATCAATTCCACTTCCAATTTATCGACAGTCGTGTCGTCGGTCGCGATCTTCAACTCTTTCGATACTTTTTTCAACTCTGTTAACGCAATCTGAAGATCACTGACCACTGGATTGTTGGCCAGCGCTTCGATATCGCAATCGAGTCGTTCTCTGAGAGCGATGGCAATGGCCAGCAGTTTCTCGATTCTCTTGTCCTGAGCCACCAGTGCTTCCACTTCTATGACGAGCCTCTTCTCGAGCCAAAACAGTTCGGACTCCAAGAGAGGCAGTATATCATAAGTGGTCATTGTCTTCAGTGTTTGATCGATAGCCTCAACTTTTTGTCCCAGATCTCGAAGACCCTGTGCTTCAGAGCCCCGATTTTGGTTAACGAGTTTGTTTATCTCAGTAGTGGCGTAACCCTCGAGTTCTTTGGCTTTTTTCAATAGTTCTTCCTTCACATCAATCGGACTCATTGTCGATGGTGTCGATGGAGTGGAAGGGCTTCGTTTGACAGTTGTTGGACTCGGAGTAGTGATGTCTGAGGGAAAGGTAGGGTATGGCTCGAAATTAAGGGATCTCAATGCTTCGTAGAGCCTGACCTCAAGTGCTCTGAGCGCTACTTCCAATATCTCGATCATAATTTGACCTTGAGCATTATAGAGGTCCTGTGCCATCTGCTCAAGATTTCTTTCTTCAATAACAAGAGCATTTATCACAAGTTTTGCCGCATCTTCTCCCTGACCCTTAATTTCCTTTAAATCCCTAATTTCTTGAGCCGTCCATTCCCTGAGGACCTGAGCGCTGGCTAATAACAGGTCTTGGGTTGCGGTGTCGCGTTCAAGAAGGTTGACCTGCGGTGATAGTGTCGGTAACTTAGGTCTGTATCAATTGACAAATGATTACTTCATTCTCCAGTCTGTACTCAATGTTGATTAGGTCCGACTCAACGAAAGCCAGTTCCACGAGATCGGGAGCGATCTTCAGCTGTTGAATCAGGTCGTCGAGTGTCTTCTCTTCTTGCATAAGAAAACCGGCCAAATATTGTCGGTTTTGGTCTTCAAGTTTTCTTATCTCTTTGTTGACTCTGGCCTTCAACTCAACAGCTCTTTGCAAGAGTTCCTCCTCGAGAGAGATGGAAGTAATGGGAGCCGAAAGGGTTGGTATGGTAACTGTGAGAATCGAGGTTAAGCCGATTTGAATTGGGTAGGACATTGAACTTACCGAGGAGTTGGATCAAAATGACAATTTGAAACCACATTGTCTTAGATTTAAGCCGAGAGAACAAAGTAATTAGATTAAGACAAAGTGTCATCGAATCTCATTTTGACATTATATAGATTCTTATGGTTTCGCACTTTGTAATGAGATAATTGATATAGAATCCGATCTCCAAGGTGATTCCACCCTTGTAAATAATCATTATCATTCTAATTGATCTTCAATTAGATATATTGTATTTCGAAATAACATCCTGGTCACCACTTTCACGCCGTTCTTATCGAAGACAGTTCACTGGAAATTACCATCACATCAAACAAACATGTATCATGGTATTTATTGTTATTCATTTTTAACCCGACCTTCAATTAATTGTTTTCAAAGGTTGGGTTTAAAGAATTAAAAGAAGTAAAATTTATAGTTTTAGTCGGTTTCCACATCTTTTCCAAAATAATTTAATCTCAAATTATTTCCATTCAGTTTGGTTTAAATCAGTCAATCGGTAAGTTTAAGATTAAGTTATTAATTAATTTTAGTTTAATATAAGAGAAAAATTAATATATAATGAGAAATAACAGATGTTTCGATTAAATAATACAATAATTTTGTCTATATTTTTGTTTGAAAATAATAATTCATTTATATATCAGATTATGATTTAAGGTATGATTTTAAAAATTATCCTAAAATATCTCAACACATGTGACAATCATTGCTATAATTCGTGAATATTTCTGAAAATCTAGTTATTATTCGATTATCGATCAATCCATATAATTAAAAATAAGCGATTAATAAATTGAATTGAACTGAATTTTTATTTTAGTTTCATTTTAAAACTACAATAAATTAATTTGTATTTAGACAAAAACTATTTAATGAGCGGCTGTGGAGACGACACGTCGAGTGGTGAGGGGTGTCGGGCCGTGAGTGGCAGCTCGAGTGGTAGCGGGTGCGTGAGTGGTGACGGGGCCCCGTGTGGTCACGTGAACAGTGGTAGCGGGTCGACCAGTGGTGGCGGGACGGGCAGTAGTGCCTGGTCGGGCGGTAGGAGTGCCCGGATTGAAGTGAAGTGCTCTGAGGGCCTCATACAGTCTAACTTCAAGGGCTCTCAACTCGACCTCCAAAGTCTCGATCTCTCGCTGGTCCTGAGCGGCGGTCAATCGTTCAGTGATGGTAACCAAAGCCGCCTCCTCACGGGTCAGAAGAGCTGCCACTTCTTGAGCTCTGCGTTTTTCCTCTTCGGTTCCTTCGACAGCTTTCAAAGTCTTGATTTCCTCAGTGACCCATTCCTTAAGGATCTTGGCGTCGTTCAGAAGGAGCTCCTGAGTGGCGGTTTCGCGCTGAAGGATATTGACCTGAAGTGACAAATAGGATAGGAATTAAGACAAATGATAATCAATAAGTTATGGTTGACTTACTTCGTTATCAACTCTGTACTCCATATCGATGAGCTCAGACTCGATGATAGCCAACTGGACGACATCAGTAGCTTTGTTCAGATCACTGACCAATTTCTCGACTCTCTGTTCCTCTTCCTTAAGCAAAACAGACAAATGTTCTCTCTTTTCAGAAACCAATTTCTGGATCTCTGCCTTCACTTTAGTCTCCAACTGCTGGGCTCTTTGGAGGAGCTCCTGCTTGACCTCAGTGGCCGATCGGGTAGGTGTGGGCCGGCTTGTGGTTTGGGCACAGGCGTCTATTTATGGAAAGGCAATGTGTTTAATAAGTACCATGATCAATTGTTTGATGACTTACAGCAGACGAGGGCAGTCAAGACAATTGCGACTTTCATTTTGCTGGTTAAGGACAGACTAGTCAAGAACCTGGTAGTGAATTGGACTAACTCTCAGAGATGAGATACTTTTATACCGAATCATTTCTTTTTGACCACGTAATCAAAACCTATAGTATTAGCGCTTCTTTGAAGTCCTTTTATCTCATGGCTGATGACATTTCGAAGGGAGCGATGATAATCAGTCCGATCGAGAACCAGATCCTTCTCGGCTGAGTACCAGTCATTCATTTCACTAACAATTTTTGATAAAACTTCTTACAAGAGATTATATTTTAACCTTTTCTATGTTTGAGTACAATTAGTGTGAATCGATTGACTGATCTAAGCCTAAGAACCTTGCAATTCTACGTAAACTTATTGCATAGAACACTATATATAAAAGGTATTGAGTAAATAAAGTAGCAAGGGTCAATTTTATTGGCATTTCAAGTGCAGAAGAGTATTGAAAACAATTATCATTAATTGTGAATTGTTTACAAATCGTACTTCGTGTGTGTTTATCGCAGAATTATAATTTTCCACTAATTCACTCGGATTTAAGAGGAAAATGGGAAAATAAATTGGAAAAACATTTCGAAGAAATTTCAGTCATTTTTTCGAATTATGTCTTCATCTCTGGTGAATGAATAGTTGGGATTAGAAGAAAGGGTTGTAAATGTGTTTGTTTGTTGGAAAATGTGATGACACACATCTCTTGTGCTGAAGACTTCTTATACCTAACTAGTTAATTGTCTTTAAATTGAGATAAAATTTAAACAATCACTAACTTTTGAGTACTTTTGAGTACTGTTTGTTAATTGAAGGCATATTAATAAATATAGTTTTAAATTAAATTTATTTATTTTTAAAAATAGATCCGAAATTTACATTTTTTCGAATTACAAAAGTCTTTTTAGTGAAACCAAAATTAAAACTTTTATAAATGTCATAAATTATGTTAAAACGGAAAACTATTTAATGAGCAGCGGTGGTGCCGGGAGCCCGAGTGGTGGGGACCGGGGGTCGGGTGGTTGGTTTGTTAGTTACTGGGACTCTTGTGGTTGGAGGACGAGTTTGGGTTCCAGCGGGTTTGGTGGTTCCTGCGGGGGCAGTGGTGCCACCAGTGGAGTTCGGGTTGTAGTGGACAGCTCGGAGAGCCTCGTATATTCTGACTTCAACGGCTCTCAACTCAACCTCCAAGATCTCGATCTCTCTCTGGTTCTGAGCTCCAGTCAATCGCTCAACCAATCGGGTGAGGACTTCCTCTTCTCGTCTGAATTCCCGAGCGAGGAATTCAGCTCTTCGTTTGTTTTCTCCTTCAGTGGCGTCCAATTTCTTGATCTCGTCGGTCACCCATTGTTTGAGGACTCGAGCGTTGTTCAGAAGGAGCTCCTGAGTGGCGGTTTCGCGCTGAAGGATATTGACCTGAAGTGACAAATATTAAGACAAATGATAATCAATAAGTTATGGTTGACTTACTTCATTGTCGACTCTGAATTCCATATCGATGAGCTCAGTCTCGAGGACAGCCAATTGGACGACATCAGTTGCTTTTTGCAGATTACTGACCAGAGTCTGGACTCTCTGTTCCTCTTCCTTAAGCAAAGTAGACAAATGTTCTCTGCCCTGAGAAACCAATGACTGGATCTCAGCCTTCACTTTCACGTCCAACTGCGCGGCTCTCGTCAGGAGTTCCTGCTTGAGCTCAGTGGCCGATCGGGTGGGTGTGGGCCCGCTTGTGGTTTGGGCACAGGTGTCTGCAAAAGGATGGTTCAATTAATTGATGATTTGCATTGATAAATAAGCAAACAACTTACAGCAGACAAGTGCAGCAAGGATAATTGCGACTTTCATTTTGTCAGACTTTGTGGTTGAGGACAGACTAGTCTAGAACCTGGTTATGAAGTGGACTCACTCTCACAGATCAGATACTTTTATAGCCGACTCCCGTATTTTCGGCCACGCATTGGGAGCTGATAGGGATTAAACACATTGTTATCTCTTCTCAGATGACATTTTCTACATTAGATGACAATCAAGTTAAAAGTCTAATAAGGTTTCGATGAACGAAGACCTTCAAAAGTTAACTAGAAAGTTCCTAAATGAAAGTTGAATCAGTTAGACTGATAAACTAGAACAAGAGTCAACTAGATCCTTCTCGACTAATGACAGATGTTCTGATAACATGGTAAAAATAAGATAATGATTTTATTTTTTCGAAATGTAATTTATACCCTCTGGGAATCGTTCATCAATTTCAACATTTCTCAAATGAATGCTTGAAATTTGTAACATTTTAAAAACAAAACATCTTGCTATAACTTCTTTGGTAGACAATTGAAAATATAAGATAACAAGGACAAATTTGCATAATTATTATAAGCTTAATATAACGAAAATAAAAGTACCGCGATATCACTTTAACTATTATTTATTTAGTTATCATTAACTATTTGACAGTTTAATAAATTGAAAAATCAAATAAATGAAGTAATCTTTAAATATAATTGAGTAAGAATTTAAGGAGAATTGATTGAAAATTAAATATCTATGAAATGAGATAATAGTTTAATTGATTAATAATTAGTAGTTTTGAGCGATCAGTTCGTTCGTCACATTGTCGCCAATAAGACCGAGATTAGTTCGATTGACGTACTGATGATATTTCGAAATTAATTTCCAAATATTATCTAAAATAAGACAAATTAGTAAATAATAATAAAACACTTTTAATGAATCAGAATTAGAAGTAAATAAATGAATAAATTTCAAAATAAAACTCAACTTACCTGAGCATCAAAACAAATTCACTCGAGTATTGTTTCGTTACAACGATTGACAATTCTTGAGAAACTTAATATCAAAACAAACATATGTTTTGTCTTCAGAGGAAAACTAATCGAAAAATTGGTTATCCCATGATCGACAAAACCATCACGTCTTGGAAATGTTGTAACTTTGAGTGATCTTTTGTGAGAGATCAGACAAAACCCCGAAATGTTTTGAGTAGTGTTGCCAAATCGACTTATTTAGTAAGTTTTCTGCTTACCTTTTCAAAAATGAACTGGCAACTCTAGTAATTTAGTAATTTTCAAAGTAATATGCAAGGGGAATGAGTAAGGAGAATGAGTAAGGGGAATTATCAATGGGAATGTTTATTTAAATGTGTGCACACAATAACTAAATACAGGAATTTTAGTTACCATTGAATTGAAATAAAATCATTGTTAACTTTGAATAAACACTGAATTTTATTAAATGGAATAAAACTTAGTGTCGATACACATGTTTAGGCCGAAGTGGTCGGGGCTTGGGTTGGGGTCGGTTCGGGACGAGTGGGTCGAGTGCCTCGGGTTCCTTCAGTTCCGGTTCTGCCTTCAATGCGGTTCAACTGCTCCTCAACTCTTCTCTCGAGCTCTCCGAGTCTTCTCTCGAGTTGTTCGACAACTCTGTCCTGAGTGGCTTTTGTCAGTTCCCCAGCAATCACTTTTAGCTCTCTCTCCTCGACTTCCAAGAGCTCGGCCTCTCGGGGCTGGTCAGCCTTCACTTTGGTGATCTCCTCGGCGAGTCTGGCCTCGAGTTTGGTGGCCCTCTCCTCCAACTGTTCTTTGGTTTGCTTTTGCGCGGTGACGGCTGTTCGCAAAGGTATTGGTCAATAACTAAAGATCATAACCATTGTGACAATTCTTACCGCACACCAAAAGAGCCAAAAGGATCACGAATTTCATTGTTGGGATAGTTTTCAAGATGTTATTTCTCGAATTGAATTGTTTGGACAATTTGATCTCCTTTTATACATGAATCGATCATGATGAATCCGCCTTATTTCCCAAATATCAGTGTAATCTGAGAATCAGATTAACTACCGAACTAATTCCTCGTGCTCAAATGATGCTCACTAAATTGTCAAGGTAAGTCTAGACTAGGACATTGAGAACTTATGCAATCTATTCGAGTAAACAAGTGAACAATAATATCAAAGATAATTCGATAACGTCTTGGCGTCTATTATAGAATCTATTAATACGATCGCTTAATCTAGGAATAAGTACTCTGATTATTGAGCGAGAGATTATCTCGAAAGTACTTTGAAAGTTCGGTTCGAGCACGAATAATTGCAAAATTTCAATTATTATCAAGCCTGTTTGTTTGAATATTCTATTGTTTATTTCGCAATCGTTTATGAGGTAACTGCTTCTTACAGACTCGAGTTTTGAATGTGATAAAATCTATAAACTGAACTATCTATTCTAACAAAGCTTGTGTTGTAATCTTTAAATAAAAATTAAATTTTCACTAAATTTCTTTAAATGGTTAAAAATTAATGTGATGCGACTGTACTGTTAACCTTGATGAACGTGAACTATCATACTTAATTTAATTTTAGCTAATACTGACACATTATCTTGGTGATCAGCCATGAAAATTACATTTCAACTACTATTAGATCGAAACAATTAAAAATTGGTGATAATTATATTTTCTATTTTTATATCTATCTCTCGACATCTTATCGATGTGTAAGTCAAGTAGGATTGAAATGAGAAGGTCAACATTGAAGTGTCCTTGCGCAATTCAGTACTCGTGATTAGCACAATTATTATAGGCATGGTTATTGGAAACCTTTCATTTGAATGATGCGCTTTTAGGGCTGTATAAGGGCTTTCTTCACTGTTTTAGAGGGCTATCAAGAAAGCCCTTATAGAAGTGTATCATTCATTTGTTATATCTCTGCGCTTCCCTTAAAATACAATTTCATTAAATCTGATATTTTTTGAAAATTGTGTTCAGTTTTCATTCTGTCTCGAAAATAAGCGGATTATTTCGATAACTTTATTTTCTTGAAATTTTACAGATATTGTTAGTTGTTTTATATTACATAGAGGAAAAATAAATTATGGTTACTTTTACTTAAACTAAAGCATATTTATTAAATTATCAGCAAGCAAAATACAAACAAAATACTTGATACTAGCAAAACTAAGTAAATCGCCACTACTTTCATTTCAATAAAATCAATTCAATTATTTTAATCTTGTTTGAGAGTCATAGAGTTGAGTCAAAGGTGCTTTACTTTAGGGTATCTGGAGTCGGAGTTTAAGCAAAGGTGGCTGGAATTGAGCCGAGCCTTGGTCTTAGCAATTGTTCCGTTTTTGTTTCGACATAATTCGGGAAAGGGATCAGAATTATAAAGTTGATTCAGTATAGTTTTGGTGACATCTTCATGGAATAACAACTATGTCTCCAATGATGTCCTCTTCACTGGAATCGGTACTAATGGACAAACTCTTGAGCCCGTACTCAATCAAAAGTTGAACACTTTTTTAAAGAATATATATTTAATTACAATTGACTTTAAATAAATTGACATTTGTTTGCAATTAATAAACACTGAATTTTATTAACTCTCTATAAAATCTAATGTAAATACAAAAGTTTAGGCCGAAGTGGTCGGGGCTTCGGTGGGACGAGTGCCATGTGAAGGACGGGTTGGGTTTCCAGTTCCAGTTCTGCCTTCGAGACGGTTCAACTGTTCGTCAACTCTGTGCTCCATTTCTCCGAGTCTTTTTTCGAGTTGTTCCACGGCTTTATCTTCGGTGGCTTTCTTCAGTTCATCGACGAGCTTTTTCAACTCAGTCTCTTCCTTTTCCAATTGTTCGGCTTCTTTCGGATGGTCGGCCTTCACTTTTGTGACCGCCTCTTCGATACGGGCTTCGAGTTTGGTGGCCCTCGCCTCCAACTCCTCTTTGGTTGGCTTCTGAGCCACGACGGCTGTTCGCAAAGGTATCGGTCAATAACTAAAGATCATAACCATTGTGACAATTCTTACCGCACACCAAAAGAGCCAAAAGGATCACGAATTTCATGGTTGGGATAGTTTTCAAGATGTTACTTCTCGAAGTGAAATGTTTGGCCCAATTGTGGTGGTTTTTATACAAAATTGATCATGATAAACTTCCCAAATCTTCTCAGCACTAATATCAGTGCAATCTGAAAATCTGATTATTTTGAATCCTTATTCTTGATTGTCAACAATAATAATGAAATTAGATTATGTGTAGAATAGCCAATGATATTGTTAGTTAACTAGTTTACCCGAACCAATTGATTATATAAGCTCTCAGTAACCAACTATAGAGTCTAGAGTCTAGACTTACATTGACAATTGAGTGACATTTGAGACAAAATTGACAATCAACAATTAGGATTCAAACCAATCCTGATTTTTAGATTGCAGAATATAGTGCTTACTAGATAAAATAAATAAATGGATTTTCGAAATAATTTCATTGAATTTGCTTAAAATTTTTAATTAAAATTAAAAATTAAATAAATCATTAAAATCCTAAATAAACTAAACGTTGAAAACAAATTCAATAATTGACTAATAATTAGTCAATTATTGAATTCTTCTTTAATATCATGAAAAATGATTTGAGTGAAGAGTTATTGAATTTTAGAATTTTTAATCAAGGGCAAGATTTTATAGTTTATTCTCATGATAGTACATTTTTGAATTAATTTTCAAACGAATGTTAGATTTGAAGTTGCAGTTGAAGCCGTGCGGACCGGAGTCGTGCCTAACATTCGTTTCAGTAGTTCGTCGGTTTCGGTTTCGATGTCATCGAGTTTGGTGACCAATAAATTCAATAATCTAGAGGTGAGATCGGGTTTCTGTAGTTCCTTAAGAATAGTTCTGACGGCGTCCTCTTCGAAGCGCAACGACTCGATGTCCTCTTCGTTAGAGTTGGAATCAATTAGCAAACCTTTGACCGCGTCCTCAATCCTTCCCAAGAGTTCAACGCTTCTCTTCTGCAGGTCTTCCTTAGTGGCGGTCAAAGCACCTGATGGTCAACAAAGAACTCAATTATTCTATTCATTGATGACTAACTTACAGGTGAAGACCAGAGCCAACACAATAGTTGAGAACAATTTCATTGCGACAAAACTTATTTAAATTCTATGTAAAATAAATTGTTCTCAAAACGGTCCCAACTTTTATACCTAACAATTATCATGTTTTAAGTATATCGTAATCCCATGACAAAATTTATCTTTTAGGGAATTGAAGTTTTGCATTGTAAATGTTAGTCAAGTTATAAATCCATATTAGATGCAATTCTTTCATCTCATCTGAATTGTAGATAAATTCCGAGAAAAGTGCTCTAATCAATCGCTTGATAAGGGAAATATAATTAAAAGTGCTTATTCGAGTCAATTTAACTAGTATAATCATCTATCTCATGATACAGATGTTTCTGAATGACGCAAAAAAATTTCCATTTATTGAATAAGCATATGCACCATGGTCGTTTATTATAGATGATATAGGATTATTAATATAAATCTGACAAATACCTTGAGTGCTGGACTGTAAACTGGTAGAGGCTTCGGTGATCGGTTCGGTAGGGGCACTGGTCGGTCCTGCAGTACTTGGTTGCGGTCTGGCACTAGTAGGACCCTGAGTGCTGGGTTGTGGTCGAGCGCTAGTCGATCCTTCAGCGGGTGTAGAACCGGCCGCAGTAGTGGTGTTGAGACCCAATCGTCGTTCAATATTACGGACCTGTTCTTCGATTCTATTCTCAATCAAATTCAGTTCTCTTTCAATCAATTCGAGTTCTCTCGGAGGAATCGGTAAATCAAGTTCGGAGGAAAGCCTTCTTAAGGCCACGTCTTCTATTTCGAGAGCAGCGATGTCCACAAAATTTGCCAACGGATGAGCTCTGAGTCTTGCGATGTCGGCTTCGAGTCTGGCTTCCAATTTGGTCGCTCTGTCCTGAAGAGCCTCTTTGGTGAGGACATCCTCTGTCGTGACATCTGGGGCTGTACCCTTTGGAGCAGTCATCGCACCTGAAAATTAACATTTCATCAATTTCTGCCCAATATATAAGGGATTTTGAACTCACAGCCAAAGTGCGGATTCTTAGGACGAATAGAAATTTTAATTATTGTCTCATTCGGTAATTTCTTTGGTTTAAGATTTCAGAGATGTCCAAAACAAATAGTTTTTCACTACATTTACCGAAGGGGATGTAGTATATGCATTCGGTTTTCACCCACCCTCCCACTCACTTCCGGTTCCACTACCACTTCCGAAATTTCGGGTAATCGCGTCCCAATATATCGAAAGTGGACTTTAATTTTATTTAATAAATGAGCCAAATATTAGATTATCTAACCATCACTTTTAGGCCTTAAAAAGCAATGCTATCCAGACTTTGGTTGTTATTCCTCGGAATCGTTTATAGAAGGCCTCAAAGCATCCTTCAGTTCAACCGATAAATTCTCTTCTATTCTTCAAATAACACTTTCATCAAAAGATTTACTTTCTGTGTGTCCGATGAACCCGAAGGACATGAATGTCACCTTTTTCTTATTCACCAAATCAATGACAGAAAGTAAAGCATTTCCTTATAATGCGAGTTCCGAAGAACTCAAGAATTCTGGGTTCAATCCCGAGCGGAAGACCGCTTTCCTGGTTCACGGATACACCGATTCTTACTCGGAATGCGAATACACTAAATGTTTTTGGATGGCTGTAAGTGTGACATCATTTACTAGTATAGATTCTGACCAATGATTAGCAAATGATACTAAGATTGTTTTTGTTGTAGGATATGAAGAACTACTTTATTGCAAATGGTTTTAATGTAGTGACAGTCGATTGGTCTGAAGCCTCCCTTCAGTACAATTACTTCAACTCAGCTTTCAATACACAAATAGTTGGACCGATCGTCGCTTTTTTCATTCGCCGTTTGATTGAAACGTTTGGCATTAAAAGCGAAACCATTGAATGTGTTGGTCATAGTCTGGGTTCACATCTCTGTGGGTTTGTCGGCAAAAGACTCAACGAATTGTCGAAGAAAGAGAACACAAACTATAAGTTGGCTCGGATTACAGGCTTAGACCCGGCCGGACCCGGTTTCGAGAAGAACAGACTCGATCGCGAAGACGCGGATCTAGTGATCGCTATACACACGAGTGTGTCATTTGTTAAGAAGAGTAAGTTTTGACAATTGACTGAAATCTGATCCAAAATAATAACAATTTTTCATGAAAAAAGTCGATAAAAATTTCGGGGATAATCCATTGGAAATGATTCAATTGAGTGGATTTCTAGGTCTTAACCAACCTTTAGGTCATTTTGACTTCTGGCCCAATGGAGGTTCGTTTCACGAGTCGGCAGTTTTTTTTGAAAATTGTTTTTATCTCAGGTAACGGACAACCGGGTTGTGATAAATTTTCCAAGGATTTTGCTAAATCAATCGTCGAGGGCGGCTTTGCAGGTATCAACACAGATTTTAATCATCATGGTACATATACATAAGTAAATATAATATGATTTAACAGCATTGAAGGAGAGGGTGGCCTGCAGTCACAATAGGGCAACATTTCTACCCGTTTTAAACAAAGACCTGACTGAATGCCAAATGATTGGCTTTAAGTGTGAAAATGAGAAGGACTTCAATGACGGCAAATGCACTGATTGTGGACCCGATAACCAAAATTGTATACCTCTTCAGTTTGATATCAAGTATTGGAATGAATTTCCCAAAAAGACAAAAGTTTCGAGCCTTCCCTTCCCTAATAATTTCTACCTTAAAACTCGCAAGGACATTCCGTGGTGTCTCTATCACTACCAGTTAAACGTAAAATTGAAATAAGATTAAACTTACCTACATATATCTTAATTGATTATTATTCAGGTATCACTAGTCGAGGCATCACAGGCTTCCAGTGTTGTTATGTTGACTATTATGGGAGACGTCTCGACCAATGTTACCGTCGATATTCCCAAAAACCTTAAAGCCGATCAAATTATCACTAGATTACTTACTTCTTCGGAAGATTTAGGAGTAATCAAAACAGTGAACGTTGCCAACAGTGAGGGTACGCTTAAAGCCTTATACTCCTATATCGATACATCGAAAGGAAAAAGTAATATTCCCAAGATTAAAATGGTTTCGATCAAATTAATGAATAATTTGGATGAAAGGTATTTATGGAAAGGAATGATTAATAAAAAATGCAAATTCTAAATAAAAATATCATAACATTTGTTAGGATTCGTAACAGATTCTACTCTGAGTTGGTTTCCGACGGACAAGATTGGAGTGTTCTTAAGAGTAAAGAGTCTGAAGATATGAAGAGCTCGAGTAAAATAAGTTCGAGTGCTGTTACCCCGACTACAGATGGCTCGAGTCAAACCATCCCGAGTACAAACAACCCGAACACAGAGCCCACGACTACAGAGAATTCGAATATAGAGAAGTTGAGCAAAACTGCTTTAAATCTGACGTCCCTGGGCTTTGGGTTTGGACGTTAGCCTTGTATCAGTTAATTTATGGCACCAAGAGATAAAACCACCCGCAAAATAAACATTTAATCAATTAGCGACCGATTTATCTTTTAGTACAGATTATACTTTCTATATGAATGCTATTAAATGAAGTTTCACTGATTTTAATCTAAATTAGTCTTAAAACGTGTTTTATTTAGATTTAATTAATTTAATCAATTGTATTACGAGACGTACCTTTACTATTTGGTTCAGACACACGACTCGGGGGGTATAGACTCTGACCGGGATCTCTGATCCGACGCTTACTCCTCAGAGATGATCGCAAGTACCCGAAGTACAGTCCCGACGACTGGTGCGGACAAATAGACGGTTAACACGCGGTTAAGAC
>JAQGAJ010000611.1:0-13733 GCA_034689365.1 Liebstadia similis
TGACTCGGCTGAGCTTGCGCATCCCTGTAGAAAACCATAGTTTTATTTATTGGTCACCGATTAGAAGATTTTACATAATATCGGAACAAAAGTGAAAGTGATTTTGAAATTATGTTTGAGTGCATTTCTAACTCGAGTTAAACTTTAGTAAACATATCTTTAATTATTTAATGTCCGATAAAATTATAATTAATATAATTATAAAAACAAATGTTAAACACATTTAATTAAAATAAATTAGTGTTTTATTTAAATTGTTGGAGCGATCTCTTCATCGACTTCCATCTGAGGTGAATCACCGCTTCCGTTCTTCGGGTCAGCCGATCCGGCGGTCTGGCTCTGGTCGCCCGCATTCGGCTGCGGTGGAGGAGCGGTCTTCTTGGCGGCGGCCTCGGCCTGACGTCTCTTCTCTTCGATTCTTCGGGTTCTATCGGTATATATCTGACGAACGATCGAATCAATTGAATTGATTTGTTGTTTGATTTGATCACAAGTTATCGAAGGATTTTGTGTTGTCTTAAGTGCATTGAAAGCAGCGAACGATTCGTCCAACCATTTCTGTTTGATGTCCACCTCTTCGGCCAACTTCTTAATCGATTCTTTCTCCTCTTCTTCGGCCGTTTCAATGAGTTTACGGGACTGTTGTAAGTGTTTACCCAACTGTTCGAGAAGTCCAGGTCTTGTCTCGAACTCCCGCTTTCGGTACATAATATTGTCAGAGAAGTTGTTCTTCATTTGTGAGAGTCTCTCCTCATAGACAGTCTTGCTGTGAACAACTTCATTGTCCTCCTGTTCATACAGCCATTTCTCGTTGCTCTGGAGTTCGGCCATAAAGGTATTCTTATCTTTGCTTTCGACGAATGGGTCATAACCTCCGCCCTCGAGTTTATCCCTCCATTCGTAGATATACTCTTCGAGCGCATTCTTAGCGTCGGTCTTCTCTTTCCAGTTCTTGTCGGCCAGAATGAGATTGGATTCGATTTCGCGATACTTCTGGAGGTCGGCGTCACTCAGTTTTCCTCTGATCCAAATCGGTTCGACCTGAAGGTCAATACTAACTGCTTTCGGCTTTTTGTTCTTCTTTTCGTCCTTCTTCTCGTCCTTATTATTGGTCGCTTCCTTATCGTCTTTATTATTCTGAGTGTTGTTCACACTCTCATCGGTATCCATGGCTTGGGAAGAGTTGGTCTCTGTTTGATTCGAAGGCATGTCCACGTCTTCGACCTGATTATTCGAAGCTCTCTTTGCATCACTTCCTTCAAGGGTAACAGAGACTGATTGGATGACAACCACACCATTCGGGTCGAGACGTATTCGGACTTTGAGCTGATTTTTATTGATTTGAATGTTTTCAGTCGAAAAAATCTTGAATTCTCCGATCGGAACCAATTCATTGTTGTCATTAGTGTAGTCAAAGCCAGCGATCATCGGAAGCGACTGACAGTTGATTGAAACCAATTTAGTGAACGGCAACTGATGGCCGCGCGGGAAGAGAGAGCGAACTGTCTTCACATCGGCCTCTTTGTCGGTCTGATGCCAATATCGGAAGTCTATCTGATAGGGCGCGTAATCTACGATCTGGAGCTGTCGGGCGACCTTAAAAGTCGGGCTAAGTATAGCGCACTGAAGAGCAGAGCCTCGCGCAACGGCTTCGTCGGCGTTGAGGGTTGTGGTCAGGGTCTCGGCTCCAAACACAGCTTTCATCAAGTTCTTAATGGCCGGAATACGACTCGTTCCGCCGACCACTTCGGATACATCGATGCGGAAGTCTCCTAACTTTCCTCCCGTTTCAGTCATAAACTTATCATTTGCCGCATTCAAGGCTCGAACAAAGACATCGTTTATTTTGACCAAAAGGTGTTGTGCGAGTGATTCGAATTCGCTTCTCTGCATAAATCCGGTGAAGTCCTTCTCGTCGTAAAGACATTCGACATTAATCGGCAGTTTGTCCTGATTAGCGCTCATTCCTTTCTTCAGTCTCTCACATCCCGCCAAAAGTCTAAACTTTCCTCTTTTGTTAAGTTTGAGGTTGTTTTCGGTAACGAAATGGTTGGCAATGATCTCTTCGAAGTGTTTTCCGCCACAATTGGCTTCATATTCGACTGAAAGCACTTTCATTTGGTTTTCTTTGTGGTTATACAAAACGACAGAACATTGGGTACAACTGTGGCCGACATTGGCAAAGGCAACGATAGTGATATCTTGAGCCGAAGGGGCCGTTCGGTAGAAGCCATAGTAGAGGGCGATCGCAGTGGTGTCCGGAATGACTCGAATCGGGTTCAGACCAGCGATCATCGCCGCGTCCATCAGTGACCGGCGTTGAGCGTCAGTGAAATAATTGGGACAATTAATAACACAATCGATAGATCCGGAGATCTTCTTCATTTTGGTCAACAACATAGCCATCACTTGGACAGCCGTAAAGGTTCGTTCTTCTCCGTTGTGCCAAACTCTGATCGCGATCTCTCCGGTGTTCGTCGGCTCTATTTGAAAGGGAAACTCTTCGGTCAACTCCTTTGCCTGTTTGCCGATCAGTCGGTTCGGAGCGAAACAGGTATTACTCAAATTCATCAAATGCTTGAGTTTGGCCGACACTCCCAGTTCTCTCTGGTTCTCACCGAAGCCGACATAAGCCGGTGTCGATGTCTGACTGTAATCGTTGAGAACCATTTCAATACCGCCCGCGCGGGCGACCGCCACATAACAGTTCTCCGAACCGATGTCCAGACCACAAATGGCTGTCTGAGCAGTCGATGTCATCTCGAAGTTCTTGAAGAATGCGAACTCGGTTTGGATGTACTCTTTGAGCGACAATAGGGTCAATAAAACTCTTTAATCGATATATATCTCTCTTTCACACCTGATTGACCGAAATCGGCACTTCTTTGGAAGGGATTGAGTCTCGAAACCAATGACCCAATGGTTCGGCGAAATCGACGAATTGTTGAAGAATTAGTGATTCACTGAAAACAATCAGACAATGTGTGGGTTGAAAGAGATCTGAAGAAGAATTACATAAAATTATCAACGGATCAGTTCGATAGTCATTACGAGATATACCGTGAAATAAGTGGCGATCGGTTGACAGCAATGAAGAAGTCTTCGGATGAATAACTCTTATGTCGTCTGAACTCGATTTCAGAGCCAATGCTTTCACTCAAAGGACGGAAAAGTGGAGAAACTTCGAGAATAGGGGAGGAGTCGGGAGTCAACACCTCTTCGGCCGTCCATAAGGTATGTCACGAATCGACCCTTTGTTGTGATCAGTGATGCAATGTTTGAATGAGATCTGACCACAACATAGCACTGACCACTCGACCCGTGCCCGCACTCATTGTTGGCCATGACATTCAACGCTCATCGCAAGATTGTCCTCACGCTCTACCGACAGCTTCTGCGGGAGTCCAACCAATTCGATACATATATTTACCGCAAGTATGCACTCCGACGGGTTCGCGACCACTTCAGGCAAAACAAGACTCTGACAGACGAGAAACAAATTCAACAATTGATAACTGATGGCCAGAATAGTCTTCAGATGATTCGACGCCAAGTGATAATCAATAATCTATACAAAAGCGACAAACTTGTGGTCGAAGGCCTCGGGAAGTGACCACTGATCACACATCTGACTCACGACTGACCGCAATTCTAATGATGTCAGCGATAGAAATGAATATCACTCGGCTTAAGACATATCGTCACAAGACTTGAGTTTTAGTTCGGGAGAAATCATTTAAATATTTATTAATTACTAAAAATGAAAATTAAATTAAATTAAAACAACTTTTTATGCATTTTTCGTAATGTATTCGTTTGGAAACGTAAAGGTGTGGACCGACGGGACGGTAGTTATCGGGAGAAGACCAGAATTGGGAATAACATTCATGGAAAGGGTAAGAGTGACGTTGTCGTTGCCCTTAAGACCATTGCCGTCATCCCAGAAGTAATACTTCGTGTGCTGATTCTTGAGCGACAATTTGGTCGGTTGTCCTCTTTCGATGATGTGGTCCCACAGAACGACCTGATTCAGGACATTAGCTTTGGTCTTGTAGTGTGCGGTCAGATATATGAACAGTTGTTTTGTGTTCCAGTCAAAGGCTTTGGTCAGATCGGCGTCGAGATTGAAAGATATAAAGCCGAGATCATTACGTTCACGACCGGCCGAATAGTCGGCCACATTCTTGACCAACTTCTTTGTGGTCGAGAGCCGGACGTCGACCAACTGGTTGTATGCCTTGAATGATGTGCTGAGGGCACAGACCAGTGTCAATGTGGCCAATACGGAAAGGGTGAACGCGAAGATGGCGTTCGTGCGCGACAACAGTGTGTTCATCGTTACGGCGGTCAGCGGTCGGTCGGTTTGGCGGTCGGGTCCTCACGAGTCAAGTACTGACGTGTTTTATAGTTTGTCGGAAACACAAATCACGTCAACAATGTCTTAAATGACTCTTTTCGGGGATATTTGGTTATCTCACCTCTTCTTCAATGCTTTATTGGTATCCGATTAGTTGACAATTGTCATTATCGATGATCACTACAAGTCTTCGTTGTGTCTGACATACCATCCGAACCAAAATCTTAAGATAATTGAATCAATTTTTCGTGTTTGACGTGATTTATGAATGAAAGGCATTTGAATGTTGTCTGCAATTGATTGAGAGATCAGTCAATCGCTGGACTCAAAGGAATTTCCACTGTTTTGAGTGAAATAAACAAAATTTCCACTGATTTAAGTCATTATTACCTTAATTATCATCGATTGTCATAATATGGACAATGATTTGTCGTAAACAGTCTTATCCTTATCTCTTCCGTCACACACGAAGACCAAACACTTTCCTTTTCGACAACAAAACTCACTTTTCATTTGTTTTTGTTCTCATTTTTTGTTTGGTCTGAAATTCAAACTTTGATTCATATTTAATATAATCAAATCGGAAATATCGGAAATGGTGGCCAACATAGGCCATAGAGACGAAATGGATGACCTGCCAGACCAAGACGTGGCCCGTGATTTCTACGCCAAGTATGAGCCAAAGGAAGTGCTTGGAAGGTATGTTCCGACCACTGCCTCCCGATCTAACCCTTCGGTTCCAGAGGTGTCTCGAGTACTGTCCGTCGGTGTGTGGAGAAAGAGACCGGAAGGGAATTCGCGGCAAAGATCATCGATGTGAGCGGTGACCTCGAAGACTCTCAAGGGATGACTATAAGGGAAGCCTCGCAGAGGGAGATAACTATTCTTCGTCTGGTGGCCGGACATCCGTATATCAGTACGTATTTTGTCTCGATTTTAATGATTTAATCAATTTAAGAGATAAGACATAAATTGTTATAATGTTTATGTGAGTTGAGATCATTGGTTGCGATCAATGATTTCCTTATTTCATATCTCATTAGTCACTAATGATTAGTGATTATTAGTTTCGCAATCAATTCAAAGTCGAAAAAGAGTAACACAACTACCCATAAAGTTATTGTTCTGTTGCTAAACCTTTTGCCCAAAGGATCAATAACAAGGTGAACATAAGCCTCGGGTATCTCGTCTTTTGTAAATACTGAACAGAGATCAATCAGTTGTGCAATCGTTGGCTTTCCTTCATTTGTTAGCAAATACTGATCTATTATGAGTCAAATGAGAGCACAATTGGCCGAAATAGCAATCGAGACTTGAGATCTGATACCTTATCGGAGAACTAAATTGGCTGACGACCAGAGGTGTAGGACATCGGGTTATATAGATCTAAACCAGGAGTTCTACTTAAGGAAGGTAATCAAAATTTGCGCTTTAAATATGAAACAATGAATTTCGAGAAAAACTTGAAACCCATGATAAAAAATGTTTAAATGTCCCCTTTCTATTGAAAGCTATGATTAATAAAATGACCCAACACATTCAAATCTAACACATTATGTGAAAATTGGTGATTATGAGCTCTGTTCAAATGAATTTCACAAGATCAACTCAATTCAAAACTAACCAAACTCATGCAGTGAAATCCCTATAAACCTGTTTTAACCCTAAACCTTCCCCAAATAGATCTCTTGGTCTAAACTAATCGGCATTTTTTTTTCTTAAACTAAAAGTTATATATATTTTCAGTTGAATTACACGATGTATTCGAATCGAGTACTTATATATTCCTTGTGTTCGAGCTGTAAGTCTTCTCAATTAAAACATTAGTCCATATATTAATGATTGGATTCGTTCCAAAAGTTGCAAAAACGGAGAGCTTTTCGATTACCTCACGAGTGTTGTGGCCCTCTCTGAGAAGAAGACTAAGTATTGTCTCAAACTATTAGTTCTTTTTGTTAATTATTTTAATTTCAGAGCAATTATGAAACAATTGTTTGAAGGCCTTCATTATATTCACTCATATAATGTCGTTCACCGCGACCTCAAAGTAAGAAAACCCATCCTTTAGTAACTATAATATAGTTTTTTTGCATTAATAGCCCGAAAACATATTATTGGACAACAATCTCAACATAAAAATATCCGATTTTGGTTTCGCGCGCGTAATATCGCCCGACGAAAGACTCGTTGGTATTGATTAACCTTTTTATTTCAATTTGATAACTCATATCACTCTAGACTTGTGCGGAACGCCTGGATATTTGGCGCCTGAATTATTGAAGGCTTCCATGTATGAGAACGCCGAGGGATACGGCAAAGAAGTAGACCTCTGGGCCTGTGGTGTGATCATGTATACACTTATGGTCGGTTTCCCGCCCTTTTGGCACAGGAAACAAATGATTATGTTGAGGAATATCATGGAAGGCAAATACGAGTTCTGCAGCCCAGAGTGGGATGATATCACTGAACAGCCCAAAGATCTGGTCAGTCGATGACATATATATATCGATAAAGTATTTATTGATTGTTGCATTAGATAAGAAGGCTATTAGTAGTGGAACCGAAGAAACGTATTTCCACCGGAGATGCTCTGAAGCACTGTTTCTTCCAAACAGTGGTCAGTAATGTCTGTCAATGATGTCTTGAAACCACTAACTGTCTGTCTATCCATAGCGAGCCCGAAGTGAGATCTTCAACGCTCGTAAAACGTTTCAATTGGCCATAAGAGCTGTCCGAGCGATAGTTAGGATAATGAGATTACGATATACTCCCGAACCGATTAATATCGAGACATTGATCGCCAATCCATACAAGATTAAGACATTAAGAAAAGTATTGATATTTTTATTGATAATGATTGCAAAACTAATGAATGGTTTGTTGTCAGGCTATCGACGGCTGTGCCTTTCGTATATATCATCATTGGGTCAAACGCGGAGAAGTCCAGAACAGGGCCGCACTCTTTGAGAACAGACCCAAAATCGAAGTAAAACTCATTTATCAACAATCAATATCTGTTGACAACGATTACACAAGAAGTTAGTCCTCAGAAACAATTGTAAATCATTGTAAATAACTATCGATTGTAAAAAAGTTTAAATTATTTGATTTAATACAAAGACTAGGATTTTGTCGAAAATGATTCGGAATGAAAATAATTTTTAAATAGTTTGAAATGAGAATAAAATTTTGAATCATTTACATCAAGACTGAGGGTTTGATAGCATTTCGAGCTGTTCTTTGAATTCGCTGTAAAGTCTCTGAAGTCTGAGATTTGAGGCCAGAATAGAGAGAACTTCTCTAAGCATCTCATGTTTGCTATTGCCTAAGATCTTGGGCTCCCATCGGCTTTTGGCAGACTTGAACACCGGTCCGATCAGGTATTGGCAGACCTCTCGGAGTCGGGTCTCCATATTCTCGTGCGACAAATGCTGTGCCAAAGCCATTAACCAGAAGTGATATTCAGTGGTGGAGCCCATAACGAACGAAGCGGCCAATTGCTGATCAATGTAACTGAGGACAGCCGACTGCTGGAGGTGTGCGTTGTTGACGAACAGCGTATGTATCGATCGGTTAGACCTGCAATCAAATCAAATTAAGAGTCGTATATATATTGAGTGATCACTCACTTTGTTTGTGACTGAAGTGTAGACAAAGGAAGAGATCGCGGATCGAAAGTATGCGGCTTTTGGTCGGTGCAGGAGTTGAGAAGATCGTTGCCGTTGGAGACCAGAGTCCAAGTGGCGAACTGATGGTTGAATATATACGACTTCCCGGTGGACACACATATCAATGGCGAACCATTGTCTGTGATTCCGGTGCTCAGGATTGAGACGTCTGTCTCTGTGAGCAAAGGCAACAGAGATTCGCCTTTAATGATGACTTCATGTTTGCTGAAGTCCCACATCCAAAGGTTGGCCAAACGTGTGATTACCATTATCTTATAAGATTGACACGTGAGACGAGCGATCGCTGAATTGAGCACAAGAGGCGGGTGAAGCCGTCTGCCCGTCGATGTAGTGAATACGTGAAGAGTATTGTCATCACAGGCACAGCCTATCAACTGTTCATTGGCTGCGATACCATTGATCTTGGCTGAGATCAAGACCTGCCACAGACGTTCGCCATTCTCTGTCAGTTTTAGAGCACATAAATGGCTTGAATTGATGTAATTTTCTATGTCTACGGTTATCTTTCGAATCTGGTCTTCATTGTCACCTTTGATCGATAATTTAATGGAATAGCTTTTATCCATATTAAGAGCCGGTAAGTAAAAGTTGGCTGAATGTGAGTGAATCGCTTCCTTTGTGGTCAGAACTTTAGTTACTTTGGCCACCGATTCATAAGGAGATGTGTTTTTGTGTGCATCGGAAGCCTTCGTCGCTTCCTTCGAAGGGACCACTGGTCGGCCCGGTTTTCGTTTACTCGACGATATCTCAATGGTATTGGTCTTACGTTTTTGGGAACTCCCGTCCGTCTGTTCCGAAGTTTTGCTTACTTTAATTGGTTCGGTATTCAGATTCGGTAGAGCTTTGTTGAGTTGAGGTGTTAGTTGTTTGTTAGGGGTTGTGGCCATAGAACTGTTGGACTCGTCGTGCTTTTCGATCAAAATCTTGGTCTTTGCTTCACACGAAGAACTGAATGTCGTCGGTTGGGTATTGAATGTTATTCCATCGATCGGTGGAATATAGAGAGGAGTTATTCTTCGTCGGCCGTCAGCCAATCGAACTTCGATTTGCTTATCGGTCGGTCCTTTTGACAGTTTGGACGAAAAGGAACTGTTTTTGCTGTCATTTGTCGTTATTTTATTTGAAGACTCGTTACTCGAGTGAAAGCCGTTCTGTTGTTGTTTATTCTGTTCCCGAATCGCAAGAATTTCCGGATCTTCTATGAGATGATGTGTTGGCGAAGAAGTTTCCAAACTTTTGCCATAAAGTTTTTGTTTATACGATATCTTTTCGTCCGAAGACATTATTTGTCCGATTTCTTTCTCAGTGAACTCTACGAAGGCTACCGACCCATCCCAAGAACAGGCCATCATCTGATACCCGCTCTGAGACCAGGATATGTCTAAAACAGAATTATCAAACAAATCGTGTAACACAACGATCGGTCGTTTGCGGGAAGTGAGCCAAACAGAGAGAGATCGGTCGCGACTTCCGATTGCGAGACAACAGAGTTTATTCGTTTTCTTCGGGTTGTTCTTCGCGGGCAAACACATTATATTGGGATTGAATCGGACGCAAGCGATGGCCTTTCTGTGACCGACAAAGTCTCGATTGGCCGTCCAGTCCTGTCTCTCAATAATCTGTGCGACTGAACCCAAATTGTTCATCGCATGGGCAGACACTAAGAACTGTCCATCAGGTGACCAACAAAGTCGAAGCACATGAGTAGTTCCGCCGCACTCGACAAAGGGGTCGGTTATAACAGTTTCTTCGGCCCAATCACTGGTACTCCAAATGCGTAATGTCTTGTCGTCCGACTGAGAGGCCAAGTATTTGCCGATTGGATCCCAAACGATGCCTTTGACGAGACCGGTGTGACCCTTGAGAACGGCCACCACTTCATTCCATTTGCTGGTATTCCAAATGACAATAGTATTGTCGACCGAACACGAAGCCAACCAATTGTCACTCGGAGA
Organism: Liebstadia similis; assembly: GCA_034689365.1. Lineage (NCBI taxonomy): Eukaryota > Metazoa > Arthropoda > Arachnida > Sarcoptiformes > Liebstadiidae > Liebstadia > Liebstadia similis. Next base: position 10,002 of record JAQGAJ010000611.1, read on the forward strand.
CCAACTCAGGTCTAATATGTCTCCGGAATGGCTTCTAAGAGTAGAGACCGCCCGATACTGCTCTACATTACCGGCAAAGCCATTAGTAGAGGCATATCGGGCGCCGAGAGTCCAGACTATGATCACTTTGTCGTCGCCAGCGGAGGCCAGATATTTGCCATTTTGTGACCACCGAACAGCATTGACACACGCGAGGTGATTGTCCATTTGACACAACACTCGGACCACATTCTCGTCATCTTCGGCCAACTCGTCCACCACTGGAGCCATATTCCAGATGACCACTCGGCCGGAGTCAGATCCTTGGCCTCCAGTGGCCACTCGACTGCCGTCGGGATGGATATCGAGTGAGAATATGGGTCGACCTAAACAAAGAAGTGACGGCGATCAGCATCGATGGTCCAATTGGTCACTAGTGGTCACTTACCATCGTGATTGATCCACGAAGGCTTCAATAACTTCATCGCTCACTCAATTGTGACCATCGATGAGATTACCGACGAATCAAACAATTGTTTACTTATTTATTATAACAAAGGGTTTGGAATCGATTTAAAGGTCCGCTTGTTTTGAGTTGTTTTGAGCCAAATGTCAGACAAACAAAGCCTTCAAAGCCTTCAATGAATTCAATCTCTGGTTTGAAAGCATTTCATACGTTATTATTGATTATTGAATAACTTTCGGACAAACGTTCAGATTATCACAGAATATATCACTCAATGAATGAATCGATTAATTAGTTATTCAGTAATGGTTTTAATTTAATAGAATTTTATTCGAGGTATTAATGAGTGAATACGAAACCGATATTAGAATTTGAAGTGTTTTCTCATCCAATGGATAACGCGATCAACGATTGGTTGTCTTCAAGAATATTCTGTCTGAACAATGATTGGTAAGTAATCTAATTAATTGTGTAATCAATCTTTTAGTGTCACATCGAGGTAACTATGATCATGTCATAAGACAAGATCAGTCAAGATGTGATCATATTTTCAACAATCGCGATCATTGTTATGATGTGATTGATTGTATAATTCTGTAATCAAATGGGTGTAAAATAATTGAATTTAAAGCAAATAATTGTCATAACATTTATGACAAATTAAATAAATATTTGTAAACCTTATCTAATGTGAAGATCGATATCAATATCGCAATGAATTGAAGTTTAAGACAAAAAAACTATTTATAGTTTGATATAACGATTGGAACACAAGGTTTGCGTTATCTCTCAGAACCCGTGTTTGCAGTGTTTGTCCGATCCGTTAATTGCAATCAATGAAGAGGAATGACATCCAATTGTTTTATTGGGATGTATTAGAAATGATGGACCGATCAATGATCCGAAGATCTGATGCAATCATTCATTTGCTTCTATTGACCCAATTGTTCATCTCTTCATTATATTATTGATGTTAATATCGTTTTTATGTTTTATTTTTCTCTTGTAGTCAAGTAATTGTAAATTTATCTGAACTTCAAACCAGAATTTCCATCGAATAGACTCTTCCGATGTCTACTCTCTTATTATTGCCGACGAAATCGATGGGAATTAATAATTACTTATAAGTTAATTAAAAGTCATTGTTTGAACCGCTATTCGAGTCATTAAATAATTTGTGAAAATGAGTTAATTTTGGTTTTAGTTTTAAATTAATTATTTTTTGTTTGATTTAAATTATTGAAGAGAAGTGCGAATCCAGTGCTCGGATTCATCAAAGATTCATAAGACTGAGTGCGAGTATGTCTGAAGAATCGAGAGTTGGCTCTATTGGTGACTACCTTTCCCGGTATTGATTAGTTGAAGGCATTGCACAGGCAGTGGACTAATGCTGTTCCTCACGCGCTCTGAGGAACATATTTTCGATGTCATCTATTCCTTGGCACTAATAATAAGTCGTTCCAACAAAAAAAGTTAATTATTTTTAAAATTTGATGAAACGAAATGAAAATAAATTTAATTCAAAGTATTCTGTTTTGTGATATCAGACTCGAGTCGTAACTTCCAGTGGAATGTGATCTCACGCTCGGCCGACCCGATCCACCGAAATGCTCGACTCGGCATATCTCGTGGCCATAACCGCGACGACCATTACTTTCATGACTTTCAACAGAAAACTAATGCAATTATTGAGACCCAAAGCGATTGAAGACACTTCTTATGAGTTATGGAAATGGAATAATATTATGACTTCTCTGTTGCACTCATTTATTGTCGGCTTTGGAGTACTTAATGTGTAAGTCATTTGAAGTTTTATTCTTTTAATTCTAGTCTCAAATTATAGATATATTTCCTCCAAAAGTACTATTATGTGAATTGCTTTCAGTTCTATACTTATTCCCTATAACTCAGAGCAATAAAATTGCGAAAAAAGATCATAACTTTGCTATAAAAACCACATATATTTGTGACGATTGACTCACAAATTGCTTTAATTTAATTTAGTATTGCATTCGAGCGATCGCTTGTGTCTGATATGATGAGAGGACAGTCAGGTGTGGGAAACGGTCTGATCTGCATATCAACCGGTTATTTCGTCTATGATCTGATCCTTTCGCTCACAAATTTGCAATATCCGGGTAGAATCGAGATAATAGTGCACCACTTGATAACCCTGTGCTGTCTCGGGGTCTCGCTCTGGCAAAAACGATTCCTCGCCTACTGTTTGGTAGGTCTGACGGTTGAGATCTCTTCCTTCTTCATACACATTAGGGAACTATTAATACTCTCCGGGGTCTCAAAATTGTCGAACGCCTACTCATTGAATACAATTATCACAATTAGTAAGTAATCAAAAGTCATTTTTCGCAACCGATTCTCAACTTTGACCGCAATTTCAGTCACTTTAGTGTTGTTCCGATTTCTACCTCTCGGTTGGATAGCTATCGGCATATTTGTCGACAGACAAGACATCGAAGCGCCTCTACTTCTGATGGCTGTCGTCTTTCTGGCCATAATATTCTTGGTCTCGTCTGTTCTGCTCTATAGAGTGATTACCAGTGATTTTGACTTCAATGAGAGTAACGATTGGTTGCAATGGTTTGGAATCAATTCAAACAAATTGCAATACAAGTGTTCGTCGAAGTTAAGGAAAGTTTTGTGATATTTATAAATAAATAATTGTTATAATGAATGATCTTATTATTGGTTAAAGTGTTATATTAGTTAATAAACTGTTTGTTATAATAAAATCACTTTTTCCACAAATACATCACTCAATAGCCTATACTTTGACCGCGCCTTCGATCAGAATATATCTCTTCATTACTTTCATATCTTTACGATCATTACGTTTGACATTTGGACCATTCGTTCCCAGGTTTGCAAAAAAATAACAAAAGAATTGCTGTTTTGGGTGGACCAACAAAAATAACCCTCGATAGACAAAACCTTTGGACAATTAGCTAATAATACAATTCAATTAGTTTTACTTATTTTTTGATCGATTAAATATAGAAATGATTCAAATGATAAATTGAAATATAATCACATGCATCAACCCATTGTTTACTTAGAAACTTATCCCCAGAATCTTCCGTAGAATCTCAGGTCAAGTCCTTTAAAACTCATCGATTCTATCAAACAATATTTGGTCGAACGGGTGTATCCATTAATCCCATCCTTTTTGAAGATATTTGAGTTTAATTATGATTCCATAATTGCAAAGAATAAAAATATTTAAAATTACTTTAATTTAAATCTCAATAAATAGTTAATAATTTTAAAAT